>WOGO01007947.1:0-10883 GCA_015342085.1 Leptinotarsa defecta
AGTTTATTTTTTCTTATGGGCGCTACATTGAATTCTTTCTGTTTTGAATCCAACCAGATTTTACCTTTTCAATGATGTATCATAAGTTATCACTTTTTTTCGAAAAATTGGAGATATTGAAAAAAATTAATTCTTATCATAATAGGCTTGGACTTTTATGTTCCTTTGAATTTTTGGCGAAAAGTGGCTTTCACGAATGAAGAAAAAAGAAATAGAATAAGAATGTATTACAAATACGATAAAAATAGTGTGAGGACATCGGATATATATTTAAACTTGTATCCTGAAGGATGACACATCGAACTATGTTCAAGTTATGTGTCTGATGAGGAAAATTGTCCAGACCATCGACACGTACACTTTGAAATCGGAGGGATTGAGACCTCGATCCTAACATATCAAAATCCCCGGAGAAAAGTAGATAAAACAGGAATGGCGGAATGAAGATCTGGCGAGGATGAGACAAAAACCTAGAAAAGCCTTCAGGTTCATGGGACCAATACAGAAAGTCCCTAACTGAGTATAAAAAAGTCCTGAGAAAATTGAAGAGAGATACGTGAGGAAGCGATGTGAGGAGGTCGAACAGACTGAAGCATGTGCCAAGCTCCACAAAACAGTCTCGAAGGAACCTCAGGTCTCATGGAGTATACAAAAACCGGAGAAGAGACTATTGAAGAGCTTTTCCGGGTACACTTCTCCGGGTCAGAAATTACAAATCTAACACCGGAGTCCTGGACGAATTCAGAACTGGAGACCCCGAAAAGAGCATCCAGGGAGGACTGGCAAAAGACAAAGAAGGTGATAGATCTGGAGAGGATTAAATGGGCTGTAAACTCATTTAAACCCGGAAGTTCTTTTCAAAAAATTCTCAGGGCAAGTTTAGCACTGGGACACATACCAAAAATTTGGAGACTGATCAGGGCCACCTTCATTCCGAAAAACTACTTGACAGGTATATCAGGAACGTATCACTGGCTATCAGACCATTACGTCGAGACCAATATGCATACAGGTCAGGTATGTCAACAGAAACGGCTCAATGTCGGGTAACAGAAAAAGTAGAACATACTTACAAAAACAAGAAAGTATTTTTAGCTGCTTTCTTGGACATTGAGGGCTCATTTGACAATACGTATTTAGAATCAATCATCCAGGCGTCGGTGAGAAGAGGGATCGACGAGACAAGCTGTAGGTGGATAGACTGCATGCTTAGATTGGTATATACAATCATTATGGGAGAAACAGTGGTGGCACGGGTAGCAAGGGGTTGACCTCAGGGGGGTTCTATCCTCTCTGTTATGGAACCTTGTAATGGACGAGCTATTATGTCTCCTGGATCACAATGGGTATAAAGCACTGGGCTATGCAACCGACTTAGTCGTCTTAGTCCAGGGTAAATACAATGATGGACCGAAGAAGAAGGGCTAAACATAAGCCCATCCAAATCGATCATAGTAGCATTCACCAAGAGGACTAGAACGAAGGGTCTCGAACCTCTAAAATAGACGAGTGAGACGAGTATCTAATTATCTGACTGAGAGGTTTGGTAATAAATGGAAAGGGAATGATGGGCCGGTGAGGTGACCAGCAAGGTCTCCGGACTTATGTGTTATGGATACATTCTTACGGGGTACACTGAAAAATAGAGTTTATAGTCAGAGGGAATATCAAAATGTTGAGGACCTTCAACACAGCATTGCTAAAGAGTTCGGAAGATTGAGGAGGAGGGAAATTAATCGTGCAGTGAATAATATCCGAAGAAGGGCACAGTTGTATTATCATGACAAGGCCAGCATTTTGAGCATCTGGTGTGATTTACTTTTGTCTTTACATTTTAGTTAATTATTGTTATTTGTGTAAAGTTCTAGTTTCATTGTAAAAGACACAATGTTTAATTTACTTCATACACACCTCATTCATCAAATTTCGATTATTGATTGTGTCTCTATATTTTTTCAATTGCTTCTCAAACGAACCAAACTCGGTGAGATTTTGATCCAATAACTTGAACATAGTTCGATGTGGTTGTCGTTTTTCGGGATACAAATTTAAATACATTTCCGATGTCCTAACACTGTTTCTATCCTATTTGTATCATAAGTATCTTTTTTTTCCTTCATTCGTGAAAGCCATTATTCGCCAAAATGTTATGACTTGTATAATAACAAAATGTCATTGAGTGTAACAAATTGAAAGTGAAATTTAGAAACATCAAAGTCGAAGCCTATTATGATAAGAATTAATTTTTTTCAAAAATTCTGGTTCTATTCAAAACAGAAAGAATCCAATGTAGCACCCATAAGAAAAAATAAAGTTGATAATGGTGGCCGGAAGACGAAACGTCGGATAGCAAATCTGAAAATACCATCATATAGCAGGGAAAAAATGGCAATGTGGAAGTAAATTTATTTTCGAACCCTTCGAAAAATAAAGCCAGTAAAAAATAAAAACTATTTTCCGAAATTTATGTTTTTTTCGGGATATCTCTGGATATACTCGGAATTTCAGAACTTTCTCAACGGCATATTGTTAGTCAGGTAAATGCGCAAATTTGTCCCAATTCAACCATCTTCGTATCTCTCATAGTTTCCGAGATCCCAATGGAGAGGATCGAATTTGAAACACCCTGTATAAGAATTTCAGCTCATTAAAAAAAAACAGTTCAATTTGAAATTATTTCAATAATCTATGTAGTTTAGAATGGCTTCCCAGCAAATTTGAACAAGCCATTATCAGGAATAAATGTAGAGTTTAATTGGTTCTTGAGTGAATATAGCGAGGTATGCAAATATAGTATTTCGATATAAACATGATACATGGAGAATATATGTACAGCGGATGTACTATAGCATACAATATATGTAAAAAATACAATTTCGAAATATAACTTTAGAAAAACACTGAACCATGATGTTTTGCAAAATATCATTAAATATAAATAATTGAATAAAAAACAAGACAGGACCTCCAGAAGTCACAACACAGACTTCGTTGCCGTACCATCTCAATCAACTCGTTATTTTTGAGCACATCTCAAAGCTTAATATCCAGCGAATCTCCCAAAAACGTCCAAACGAAACCTGTCTGTGTATACTTGACTGACAGAAGAAGGAAATCTCTTACACACACGACGCCAAACATTAGTAAATTAAACCGCGTTTCTTAATCTGAATCCGGATCAAAAACATCTGAAGGACGGGAGGAACGCTCCACAGGATCAAGGTTCGGCCGTAAGGACGAAACCTCGCGATGATAACGAGAATGCACATTAAAATAATTGGCAGCGGGGTTCAAACTCTGTGCGGTTCGAGGCGAGGCTATTGTCTTCGAAACAAAAGAATTCGAACGCGAAAATGTTATTGTTCGCGATTCCTACACTGATGGGTAACAGCTCTTGGCGATCTATCATAATGTACCTCGGAAAAGAACTGATTGCAGACATGGGCGTTGCACGGGAGCAATCTTGGAGGATATTCCGTAGACTGATTTTCGAGAGGAAAAAATAAAATGAAATTTTGTTAGAAACCGTGGTTCCCATGGAAGACTTCCTAAAAAAAACAATATTCTGTTAGCTGTGCTACGTTGCCGATACTTTGGAAATTTGAAAAAAAACTGAACGTATTCCTCACATATCTGAACTTCCTGAACTTGAAAATCCAATTTCCAATAGAGCGAGAAACACATTGAATATTTTTTTTAAATCTACTGGTGACCAAACGTGAAGGTGAGATTGTGTACAGAAAATCAATAATATAGATACTTATCTAAATAAAACCCCAATCAACAGCAATGAAATTAATCAAAACATGTTGCATACCCTATTTGATCTACTTTCTTGGTCAATAAATTCAACATACATTTTTCCTTTCATTCGATGTGCATCACGTGATGTGACTATTACTAACGAAGATACAACTTAGTGCCCTTCTGGCATGTTGTGCCATCTTTGTTTTTTCTTTGTCGATAAATTCAGCATTCCCTTCTTTTTCATTTGATGTGTTACAAGTTGTGATCCAACTATTACTATTAAAATATACGGCTTAGTGCCCTTCTGTCATCATCTTTGTTTTTTTCTTTGTCAATAAATTCTGCATCCCTCCCCTTTTTTTCAAGTGCTGCACGTGACGATCAGATTACTGTTAACGAAGATGCGGATCAATGACCTTCTGACATGTTGCGTCATCTTTGTTTTTTCTTTGTCAATATATTCAATATCTCAACCTCTTTCATTTGATGTGCTGCACGTGACGATCCAACTTTTATTAGCGAAGATACGGCTTACTGTCCTTCTAACACATTGCGTCATATTTGTTGTTTCTTTGTCGATGAACTCTTCATTACTTTCCCTTTCATTTGATGTGCTTCACGAGACGATCTGACTTTTATTAGTGAAGATATGGCTTAGTGTCCCTTTGGCATACCATCTTTTTGGCATCTATGATTTACACCTACCTCGAATTAGGTGTTCCACAAGGTTTCGCTCGTAGGTCTGAAATTTTGCAAAATGAAGCACCATAAAATAAAAGCATGGGATTGTGAGCCAGAATCTGTATAGTACCTTTTTTAGTTGAGAGGGTCCGACGCATCTCCTAGAAACTTGAACATTTAAAAAACACCTTCAACGTGAATATGTGTAGCGGAACCGATCTATGAAATATAACGGCAGAGTGATGTCAGACTGACCCATTAATTGAAAATCTCATTCAGGCCATCCAAAGCCATCAGAGTCTAAAGTAGTAAGTGCAGTATGGATGAGTCTACACTGGAACCACAAAAAACCTTGTTAAAATTCGGAGCGATTGTCGCTTCGAGCATACCGATAAATCAACAGTAGCCAAAGATCACTTAAACAAGGCACACAAGTTATCCCTTTCGAAGAGAACGATATAATATCTCAAAAATACAGAGATAATTTCGACTGAAAGAAATAGGAAATTAACATCGATAAAGTTTGGCTACTCGCAATAAACCATGAAAGAATCTAGACGTACCAACGATTGGAACAAAGACACATCCACAACTAGAGCAATGCGTATCTTATCTCATTGCCTCTGATAAAGTTTGTCGTAGTTGTCAGACTACGACCAACAAATTCGGAAAATAGATTTAGCACAATAATAATTTTCTTTATGTTTATTTATATTACTTCATTGGTTATCCCATGACGGAAAATGGATTCACTGAAGAAAAAGGCCAAATTTGCTGAGAGATTATTGTTTCACAGTGTTCAATTTCTTCGCGAAAAAGAATAACTTCTGCTGTGCTGAATGTGAGGACTTCTATGTAAGTTGAATACAAAATACAACTGTACTCATTTAAATGACTGTAATATCAATGATAAATACAAATTTAAGATACCTAACACACATTGATTGTAACTTCAGAATTTTAATTTTCATCTCTGAAAAGCAGAAACATAAAGTAAACACATTATTGTTATTATCATTACTATCATAATTTACATTAAAATGATATGCACTTTTCTTATTATTTTCCGGAACGTTAATCAATTATTTTCAGGTTTCCCACAACGATCAGATGCCGTCACAGATGATACGTGACAAGTAATTTTTTAAGTATTCGTTGAAATTGCAAAATAATTTTAACTATAATTTAAATAACAAACTATAATGCTAATATGATTTATCCAAAGGGCTAGTACGACCTAATGATTATCCGAGAAAAATTACATATTATGGCGAAGGAACTAGCTTGCACCCCAAATAACTGACTTCTTCGCCAAAATTAGTAATAAAAAAATCAATAATTTAGTTAGATTATGCATTGGTATAAGCTAAATGTTTACCAAGAGCCTTGATTAAAATCATTTATTTAGGAGGAACCCGTTCAAGAAGTGTATTCTACCAAATCAACTGAAACAACTGCAATATCGATATTAACTACAAATTCTATGTGCCCTGAAAAAGTGAGTAAGTAGTCATCAACTCAAAATGATATAGAACAGCTTTGACACTTTCACTTTTCCATTGGCAAAGAAAAATGAACAGCATAGTATCTTCGGCATTTATTTCTAGTAAAAAGTGGTACACTTCAAAGTCAATGTTCAAAAAATATCACTTTCTATTAAAATTTTCCAGATGAAGAGAAGTATGGCATAAAAAATAGGGAACAACCTGGATTAGTGAAAAATTTACATTTTTGAATTTTTACTTGAGTCCATTTCCAGTTAACCCTGTATAGATATTCAAGTGTTTCTCTATTGAAAATATCGGCTTCTATGAACTAAACCTCATTTCCCAATTTCAAATTTTTACCTCATAAATAATTGAATGACGCCACAAGGGAGATATTAATCATCATATTGTTAAGTTATTTTATCTCAACCTCGCTGAATTTTTAATGCGTTTCCCCATCAGAGCTGCTCAAATGCAGCAACCACATCAATTAAATCGACTAATAATGCGGTTCCGTGTGATATTTAAACACAAATTAGGTTTTTATTGCCGATTATTGTTATCCGGTTTGTTAATTAATATCGTCATGTGGTTTCGGTCGGATATATTCCCAAATTATTCGTAACCGAAAGTACCAAATCCATTAGTATATTTCAAATATAAATGAACACGAGCGGGGAAAATAATGTGCCGGAAATCATTTCAACGGTTTAAAGAAAATACTCGTTATGAATCTATTACCGTTTATCAAACTGGTAACAAGATTTTCAACCAAATGAAATGTTTTGAGGTTACAAATCAAGGCGGAAAATCAAACATCAAAGGAAATTCTCATCTCTCTGTGTTATAATTATATAATTAAGACGTGATAAATTGGTAGACAGTATGAAAATCATATTAGGGAAATCTGAAAAAAATTGTTTTCCTTCATATTGACTATTAAAAAGCTATTCCCTATGGAAACTTTGCAATCCAAGTTAGCATTATAGAATGATATTAATTAATTTTAGAATGTGGATTTGCAGAGAAGTTATCAAAAAATGTTTTGTATAAAAGAATCTGATATTGCATTTCAGTAGGTAGAATCGGATTCTATGAAAGTTTGATTTTTGAAATAAGATGGCATAGATAAATTCTATATCGGAATTTCAACAGGAAAGTATCTTTAAAATTTGTAGGGGTTATTTTGGTATATATTGAACAGTTCAAAAGTAACTGTAAAAATAATGCCAAGAAATTCTATTTAACGTTTTCAATAAAACATCCGTTGACAAGACTATTTTCCTGAGTTTATATTTCAAAAATGGCAGTTTTTTCGTTACGGAATGAAAATTTACCCAATTTGTTTTTCTGATTTCTCCTTGAAAAGCAGATTTTTTTAAATAAATATCTAAAGTTTATGAATATATATTTATCGGTCCGTTAAAGAGGCAGAGAGAAAATTTTCTTTCCTGCATTTTTTCTATGGATAGGTGACTGTTAATTTACAGATTTTATTACCTAATATGAGGACTACCGATGTATAAAAATCTAGTTAATGATGTATACTCTAATGGTGAGTTCTGTACAAATTGTCATTACCAATCTTTCTACTATTCATAATGGAGTTGGTTATCTAAATAAAATTTGACTTTAATTAAAATAGACATACTGTACCTGAAAATATTAAGCCAACCCCTTGGAGTTTACAATCCTATTTGAACAAGTGTTTTTTTCAATTCCAATTTCAAAATAAGGATTCCGACTTGAATTCCAGAATAAATAAATTGGTCAGTTAGCTTCCAGTTATGTTAGATAAGGATAGGTTATGTTAGACTAAGTTATTATGCGTTAGGTTATGTGAGGTTATGTAATGATCGAGTAAGGTGTGCTAGTTGTAATTAGGTCATGTAAGTTTATATCAAGTTAGGTTGAGTCGGCTTGTAATTATGACGCTAAAGTAAGAATTACTAATTCAAAATTGGCATTCCAAGTTGAAAAACCGAGATTTCAGGCAAGAATAATAGTAGAATGCCAATCTATCGAAATATTGAGATACAATACAGTACATTTTTTTCTACCGGCTTCCTGTTATTTTGGTTTTCATTGATTTCATGATACATCTCATACGAATAAATCAAAAAACGACTACCATTATACCCCCAAAACGACTATTTTTGCCAACGTGATATATCAATAATAATCCGTTACTCCGGACGCTATAACCCCGAAATCAAAACCTACAAAAAGCCCTTTTGAACGATTTCATGCAGCATTCATTATTACAGCATTTACATCCCGTTGCATTTGGTGATATTTCCGAACGAACACAAGTTCCAACGCAGCATTCCATTGTAAATTCATTAGGCACAGTTGGAATTCATTATACGAAAACTTTTTATGAGTCCATAATAAAATAATAATTTCCAATCGATCCCAAATGAGTTTATTTCGATAGGGTTTTAATGAATTCAATAGCAAATAACGAACAGTGAATATTGTATGTATCGCCGCATAAACACTGAATATAACAAAGTCGGATAGTTTGTTTCCACCGCCGACAATGAATGAATGAAATGAGATGAGTGAGAATCCTTCGAATCATAACATAGAGAAACTCTTCAAGTATACTTTGCAGTATACTATTGTATAAGTTCAACTTTATATACAAAAAAGTTGTGAAAATAGGTCGCTTGCATCATTATTTCATTAGGGCAAGGTTTTCACTCGTGCCCATGTGCTAAAATTAAAAAACCCACATTCGTGTTACGATATCCATATAACCAAATTACGAACAAGATAAATAAAAGAAAGTGAAAAAATGGAGGCGGCAACATTTTGAAAAAAATACGATAACGAATCAGAAGTTGGGGAAAAGAATTGGATAGTGTCAGAAACTTTTGAAGTAAAAAAACTTCAACCATGATAATTTTCATAACTGAATTTATAGTTGAAGTAATAATCACTTTCAAAACTCATTAATACAGTTTATTGTATGATTGTCACTCTAAAAGGTTTCACAAAAACCGCGACACGTGTTTCGCTATACAATAGTTTGTTCAAGTGTAAAATGATATTGCTTTTAAATTACAACTACTTTATATTCTAACATATTACTTAGTTGTATGCCTACTTTCCAATGAATGAATCTACCTGGAAAGGCCAGGTATAAATTCATTAACTATATGAATAAATTAAATTTCCGAAAGTACCGTAAGTACACTTGACTTTTCTTACCTGCAAATAAACATATTCAATAACGACGAATTATTCAGTTCATTTTGATCGTTCATAAGATATTGAGAGTTTTTGAGTTTGTTCATTTCTATACTCTCTAACAGGTTAAGTTTTAAACCTTCCTTCTGGAAATGGAGGGGCTGGAAAGTCATGGTTGAACTCATGTCCTTCTGTTGTTAAATGAGTGGCATATGTGAAATTTATTTTTCCATTCTGGAAACTATTTCTGTGTTCCTTTATACGGGCTTTGAATGTTCTTCCAGTGTGACCTATATAAAACATCATACATGAACCAAATGATAATTTATACTCTCTCGATTTTTCCGAAACTGACCTTTCATCTTTGTTATTCTTAAGTTACATGCCCGAATTTTTGTTGATTTTTTTAAAAATCGGGAGTGTATAAATTATCATCTGGGTCATGTATGATGTTTTATATAGGTTACACTGGAAAAACATTCATAGCGCGCATAAAGGACCACAGAAATAGTTTCCACATATGCCACTCATTTAATTATAGAAGGACATGAGTTCAACCATGAATTTCCAACCCCTCCATTTCCAGAATTCGATATTACTATGTACTATGTTGATTATACGAGCGAAAGTAGGATATTCAAAACAAAACTATTATCAACTCTGTAAGAGGGTCAGAATATAATCGAAAAATCGATGTTAGGGAAAATAAATTTGATTTGAATACAGAAGGCAAATGGATGAAAAACTCAAAACGAAGAAGAAAACTAATAAAGAAGTGAGTATAACAAATTAAAAGCTATGGAAAGGAGTATGAACTGAATTGGTTGGTTAGTGCTGGAATCAATAGTGATTAAAGAGGGAAGAGAATTCTGCTTCTTAGATCATGTGGGGTAGTTTATTGTTTTTTATATAAGATTTGGCGACTTATAATGAACTTTTTTATTTGTAATTTAAAAGTGGGGTTCCGTTAAGTATTTAAAGTCTTGCACACTGTACGAGTATATACAAGAAATGAAAAAAGTACCTTTAATGTATGTATGGATTGAATAAGTGTTGAAAGATGGAATTTGCTAGGCTTATTAGAAAACAATATCTGTATAGAAATGCAGTATAATACTTTTTTGAAAAAAAAGGGTACAGTGTGTTTGTGTCATATTGATAATCCATCAGAAGTTGGAATGAAAAAAGTCAAGTTATCAATGCATTACGATTTTCTGAATTATTCATCAATGTACAAGGTAATGAGTGAAAACTTTGCAAATCAAACAACATATACTCGTATTGTTTTCTATATTCGGAAAAGTACTTCGATGTAGTTTTTTGTCAAATGATAATTTGAGTAAAATATTCATTCTAGGTGAATTAATAATCAGAAACAATTTCTTCTTGTTTTTCAAATGAAACAACCTGTCTCATTTTATATATGATTTCCTCTTAATTAGCAATTTCTGAAAATATTGGATTGTCTGAGTGAATACATTCGGGAGTTTTACCGTACATAACACATAAAAACAATTTTCCAATATTATTTTGACTGATGAAGTTTTTTCAGTGTGAAAGATTGATTCGACAGAGATATTTTTTTTCCTCATCTCCTTATTTTATAAATCTCACCTTATAATTTTATAGCAAAGCAATTTAATGTTTCAGCATTGATACTGAATAAAAATAGTGACTTTCTAGGTAGATTATTTTTCTACATTTAATAATTTAATTGTTTTTGGGTTCAGTTCTAGTTGCATTATCAAAATGTCATTACTAACATCACTTGAA
>WOGO01007948.1:0-10883 GCA_015342085.1 Leptinotarsa defecta
TTTAGGTAGACGAATAGGTACTAGGTTAAAATATATAAGGTTGTAATTTAAAAGTAACTCTTGAAGAAGCTATTGTATAGCGAAACACGTGTTGCGGTTTTTGTAAAACCCTTATAGTGAAAATCATAGAATAGACTCTATTGATTAGTTTTTTAAATATGGATTTTCATCAAGTATCGGCCAGTTCTATTCAATCAAAAAACTAAAGAGAAAAGATACGCCGTAGGAAGCCATTCTACGGCAAAACACGTGTTGCGTTTTTGTAAGATTGTTTAGTGAAAATCTCACAATAAAGTGTTTTTTGAATACGTTAGTTATGGATTTTCATCAAGTATCGGCCAATTCCATTATATACCAAGTGGAAAAGCGGATACTTCAAAATGAGCCCATGATATTCCAGGATCTGGAGAATTAAAAAATTTGTAATGATAAGTTATGATTTTGGACTAAACCAGCACAAACACTACCAATTCTTCAGATTTATTTTGTAACTTTGGATACCTATATATTTTTCTTTAGTTTGGCTTAATAATGCTCTGTTCATATTATCTCTTTAATTGTATATATACACTTAATACACATTTTACTCAAAAACAATTTGCTTTGATTTATATTTGACCTATTTAGGTCACGAAATTGTACGCCACTGATCGGTTTATTTAATGCCGAGTAACTAACTCCCTCTGTCGTTTGGAGGCTATTATCTGAAGATCACATATGTTTGCAGAAATCATTCACTTGATAATACATTTGTATATTGTCTTTATGCAAAGATAATACACAGTTTTCCATTTATTTGACATGATTTTGATAATTCTCAAGGAGAAATTCTGAAAATGTTAAGTGTAGCTGAGTTAGATAAAAGAGGTCAGTAATAAATTACTGAAAAGGAGCAAAGGAATAAAAAAATTACGTTTCCTCCGTTAATAATAGAAAGATAATTCATTCACTTATTATGATGTACTGTTTGAAACCCACTGACTCAAGTAATAAAAGTTGAAAAATATATTTTATTAAACTATCTGTACTCTAGAAACTCTAAATGTTTTATTTAATGCTGGTCTTTGAACCTAGTGTTTTCAGTAGTCAGTGAGGAATATTTTCTTTCATATGGATACTACGACACCCGGTACAGGGGCACAACAAATAATTATTGTGAAAATAAAGTTGAGGACTTTTAGTTTTATACCAGAAGCGATATATTTTCATTAGTGTACATAAAAAGGTAAAAAAATATTGATGATAATAGTAATACAATTCTTAATAAATTTTATTTAAGACGCAATTCACTACATGGTAGCTTTATCAGTTGGAAAGATGACTGATGAAGCGACTGTTTAGCGAAACACGTCTTTAATAAAATCTATTGTAAAAATTGTATAATCATTATCATTATTGATTTTTATCAAGTAACATGTCAAAATATTTATAAATGGTATATTATGAAACCATTTAGGTAATTTACATCAGAGATAAAACGCGGACTGCTGAAAAAATAAGGTGAATGTTCAAATTTCGCGGGCTACGTTTATTCGATTAGCATTTTTTTTATTTTTTATGTTGGTACACTGTTCTCGAATAAATGTTCACCGTTTCAGCTGTTGAGCATGTTTAGTTTGTTGGTGAGAGGCATAAAAGTTAGAAGTAATAAGCGTTTTCGGCGATTTTCTCACAGATGGTCGAGAAGATATGAATGACGACGCTCGCTCTGGACGCCGCAGCACATCAACGACCGATAAGAATTTTGAGAAAGTAAAGAAAATTGTTATAAAGAATCATCAAATCACTATTAGAGGAGTTGTTGAGAATGTCGACATATGGGTTGGCTCATGACATGCAATTTTTTCGGAAATTTCGGGCATGAACCGTGTGGCAGCGAAGTTCTTTCGAAATTTGCTGAACTTTGACTAAAATTTTGCTCAATTTCATATTCGATTAACGTGGCTTAATGCATCAAGAGTTTTTGCCAAATGGTCACTAGTCATTGCTTGTTTGTAATTTTTTAGCCAAAAACAACAACGTAATCATGTTTCAGCCACTGTATTCACCAGATTTGGCCCCAAGTTTGAAGACACCCATGAAAGGACGGCGTTTTGTGACGATTGAGAGAGCTCAAGGACATAACAAAAAGTGCATATCAGAACTGCTTCAAGATTGGAAAAAACGTTGGCACGAGTGTACTATACGTTGAAGGGGACAAAATAGAAGTTGATGAATATTTGAAACTGATTATCCACTATCAAATAATAATAACAATATAGGCATAACAGCTTATTATAGGCCTCCCGAAACTAATCCTCAAAGCTTTATAAAAAATCTACAAGAATATTTGGAAAGGCTAACCAAACAGTATCGAGGTGTTCTTAAGTGATATAAATATCAATCTCATGAATAACAAAAGAAAAATGTTTGGATAATTCAATCAAAACTGACCTAATTTTATTTCATACTGATATGACGGATCATTTCACCACCTAATATTTCTGTAGAGTACCTTGGAACAACAAGAAATAACACTAAAGAAATATTCAATTATAAAAAAATACATAAAACAGATTTTACCAAATTAAACTCACCTTTAAATGTAGAAACCTGGGAGGATTATCACTCTTACAGATCTACAAAATGCATACGATAATTTTATGATTAAGTTAGGAAAATATATGAGCGATTCTACAGAAACTCCATATCATAAAAATTGAAAAAATGACAAACTGAACCATGGATTACTGGTGGTCTCATTACATCAAATAAAAAAAGGGATCTTTCGAAAAGAAAACAAAAAATGACTTTTATCGAAACGAAATAAAGCAATCGGGTGGGAATTTAAAGAAAATATGGAATACATTCAATAACATATCAGGAACGAAAAGTAAAAATATGGTCGAAAACGTTCAAATTACAGATTTAAATAGTCGAACTATTAAGGATGATCAAGAAAAAGCTAACTCTTTCAATACATTTTTTATTGAACTGGGCAAAAAAATGGCGAACGATATAGAAAAAGTTACTCTACCCAATAAATTCCTAGATGACACATAAATTGATTCTTCTATTTTTCTACAACCCGTAACAGAAAACGAAATTATAACTCTGATTTTGGAACTCAAAAATAATTGCTCTCCTGGACCCGACAGTATCCATACAAAATTGATAAAAAATACCCATATTCACATTATAAAACCTCTCTGTCACATCATAAATGTTTCCTTTCTGAGTGGTGAAGTTCCAAAACAATGGAAAGAATCAACGGTCACCCCTATTTATAAAACGGGAAACCATGATGCTCTAAACAATTACAGACTGATCTCAGTCTGTTAATAACTTTGGAAAAAATTTCGAAATGGCACTAAAGAATAGATTTCTAGCGTTTTTGACAAACACAATGTAATAACAGAAAAGCATTTTGGGTTAATCAAAAATTCCAGCACTAAGGAGGCAATCAACAATCTTCTAGAACAAACAGTCAGGGCATTGGACAGATCATCAAAATGTTTGTCAATTTTTCTTGACCTGGCCAAGGCCTTTGATACTGTTTCGCATCACAAGTTAGTCGTTAAATTAGAAAGGTATGGAATACGAGGAGTAGCTTTAGACCTTATTAAAAACTATCTCACAAATAGAACTCAAAAAGTTAAACTAGGTCAAGTTTTAAGCAATGAATTTATTGTAGAAACTGGAGTACCACAGGGGACAGTATTGGGCCCGATACTGTTCCTTATTTATATAAATAGTTTGTCAAAAATCAGAGACTTCAAGGGACACCTTTATTTGCTATGCCGACGATACCGCTTTGATCTTCACCAGAAAAAATTGGAATGAAGTCAAAAGTTTTGCAGAAAGTGATTTGGAGAAGGTGCGACTGTGGTTGAATGATAATTTACTGAGCCTGAACCTACCTAAAACAAAATGCATAACATTCTCTCCAACTATTGTTGATCAACCTTCAGAACTCTTTCTAAAACTACATAATTCACAATATAATAATATGAATTGTAAATGTCCAAATATTCAAAAAAATTGACAATATAAAATATTTAGGTGTTATTATAGAGATAAACATTTGAGATGGAATGATCACGTTACATATATTACAAAAAAAAATTCGAATGTTATTTCATAAATTCTATTCCTTGAGAGATATTCTTACGAATAAAACGCTTATGATATTATATAATGCACTAGCTGAATCAATTATAACATATTGCATAACAGCTTGGGGTGGAACATTTAAAACTACACTTTAAAATCTTCAAACTGCTCAAAATATGTTACTGAAATTGATCCTCAGAAAAAAATGGACTTATTCCACTGTTTCATTATACAAAGAGGTGAATGTCATGAAATGTCGTGAGCTCTACGAATATCAGTGCCTTAAAAATGTGTTTTTTCAAAATAACACTTTTGAAAATCATAACAGTAGAATAACCAGATCAAAATCTATCCAAAATATCTATTCACAACTTTTCAAAAAAACATTTACTCAAAGATCGTTCTTTTATTTCGCACCTAAATTATACAATGCCCTTCCAGTTGAACTGAAATCTACAAAAAAATTAATAAATACAAGCAAGACATAAAAAATTTATAATGAGTCATCCTGCAAAAAAAAAATTGATGTTTTGTTTCAATGAACTGTCTTTCCCCTCCTCTCGTCGTCATCCTCGCATTCTTTTTGTTTGTTTACTGTGAAACACTCGTTGATTAAATATTTATTGTACAATTATATGAAGAAAGTAGCTGAGATTGGGTCATAGCACAGACATATCATGCGTAGATGCTCTTGTCTCTTACTTGTATTCTTCGCTATTAATAATTTATAATAGTTGATAAATATACACTACACTTATTGGAATAAACTTCAAATATTTTTTTGGGAGAAATTGAAATTCAACCTTATTTTTTGAACAGACAGCGAATAAACTACAAATGGCATTAATTAAATCAGAGAGAGATGAAATTCGTTGCATCTTGGTTTCAAAATACAGAAGACTCAAATTAAAATTCAATCAAATTCTAGTTTTACCCTGAGAGTTACTTACTCTCTTTATACGTCATAGGTTTATTTTATTTATTTTTATTGCTTCACTCTGAGAAAATACGAACAGAGAAAAGAAGCAATATTAGAGACAGAGACCATTAACGAAAATTACAGGAATAGAAGGGTTATCCCCAACTCATAAAGCTGAAATATGCTGGAAATATCTGAAATCTTCTCCTTCATTTAATTATTCGAATTTACTTGTTTCATTATGGAAATAGAAAAAGTGAAATACTCAAAAAATAATTAACTTTATTGAGAATTCTACAGTTAACATTTATTATAGAAATATATATAATACACATTCTCGCAAACTTCACAAATTTATAATCCGACATGTAAAATTAACAAAGAATTAATAAAAAAAAAACAATTTTATAAAATAAAAAAAATACTGCACAATTATTGAGGGGTACTCTCAGGCCTATCACAAAACTACAATTGAAACTGATAATGAAACAGTAGCTAGGGCAACGTGGTTAGTTCCTCGTTGAGATGATTTATACTCTTTATTGGTTCTTCTTGACAATTTAACTTGGAGTGAGAGGGGTATAACCTGAAAAATAATAATTGAGTCAGTTATCAGTGAAATGAATACCCAACAAAAAACCTACGAATTGAAGGATCTACCAACCTCGATTTGAGTTTCTTTAGAATCAAAAGACCCAATAAAGGAAACGGGGTCAGTACTGCAACAGAAACTGGGGCAACTGTAAAAACAATAAATGGTTAACAACGACATAGTATCCACTTCATAATTTGATGAGTAAAATATTTTTCTCATACCAGAACGAAAGACTGTCTCAGTTTCATAGACCAGAGAAGTCTAGTGTCGGTGTCACCGTAATATTTGTTCTGATGTTGGGAAAATGTTTTCAATAGATACACTATTTTGTTCTGGTGTGGAAAGTGTTACAAATGATAATAACTATTCTCCTAATATGAAAATACAGAAATAATAATTTCTGTATTTTCAATATTATTTATTTCAAATAATTTCAATCATCAATAATACTTTATCGAAACCTAATGTTACTGGTGAAATTATTGGCAAAGTTTAAAAAACAGTAACTGTCTATATTGAAGAACCTTTATCACATTTGATTAATGATTCTTTTATGTCACGTTTATATCCTGACATAAAGGAATTGCTATTTATAAAAATAATGGAAACTTATTGGATAATTTACATACCCAGTCAGATACAAAAAATGTTTGAATGTGCGTATTATGTGAGATTAGAGAACTAGAGGAATCTTTTGACTCAACGAATAACAAAACACCATAGGGCTCTTCTAAAGGAAGCCCTAGACGGTCAATCATTTTATGAAAAGCTTGAGTCAATCGATTGACTCAAGCGTGATTGACCGTGTAGGAATCTGTTTGACGCTTGAAGCGAGGCTTGATGATGATTCATAGAAAGTTTGAATGACTCAAGCGGTTGAAGGAGAGGGTTGACCGTCTAGGACAATTTTCGTCAAGCATTGCGTCAGTCACTAGGTGGAAACCATAGCGTCTGCTACGGAAAGTGAGCTTCCCGAAAACTGTGAGCGGGAATTCATTAATCTGTTGATTGAATCATATCGCGATTGTCCGGAATTATGGAAAGTGAAGAGCAAGGACTATAACAGCAGAAACAAGAAAACTGCATCACTACCATGTACCACTCCTTTGACCACCGTCATTTCTTTTTCTGTTATTTTTTCCGCTTGAGGGCAACCAATGTGAGGGAGAGAAAGGCCAAATCCGTGTTCAAAACCATTGCTCACTGAAATGAACCACCAGCGAACAAACAACAAGTGTGCACTGGTCCCATTTCTGGTGAGGTTTTGATCAAAAGATTGAAGAGTTGATTGCAGTTGATTGAAGCGCGCGTCAATCGATTGACTCAATCGTTTGACCAAACAGGTTGATCGTTCAGGTCACCTTAAGATTTTAGTCTCTTATTTCTCAAACTAGACAGAATAGGATTCATGGTCACGCAAATCAATAGTCTAACCTGAGAAATCGTACACTAGTAGTGATAACCAATCAAGCTAAATCTAATCTCCTACAAACGAAAGTGGGAGTACCTCAAGGTTCGATACTAGGATGTCAGGTAGTTTTACTATTTTTGTGAATTGTCACACAACGTATTATACAGTAGGTACATATACAGATGATCAATTCGACCAACTTGTGAAGAAAAGCAAAATTGATTCAGTGTTTTCCACTGATATTGTGTGTGGCAACCTAGAGGTCTTCAAAATTAGATTGCCATTATTTTATAATTAACAGTATTAGAGAAACAGTATAAAATATTACAATTGAATATAGTTAGATAGTAGTTCAGTCAACATTTTCCGTTGGATTTAGAGAATTGAAGATCGGTTAATATATTTTCCTACATCCAGCACATACGACTCTGCAGAAAATTAGTGAAATCAAATTTATTGAATATAATGAAGTGAAATCATTATTATTAGGTTGTTTCAAAAGTCCAAACTGTAATATGTCAGTGAATACTTATTTAATTAAATCTAAATAAGCGCCATTTGTATTGGTGTTGATGGACTTCAGCCAACGTGATACAAGTCGATTTATTAGGTCAGTATCAAAATTGAGTGCTTGGGATTCGATCAAGTCGACGAAGGCCGTTTTTGCCTGGTCCTGTGGACCGGTGCCGGCTGCTGCTAACGCAATTTTCGGTAAATTTCGTCGATTTTCTCACAATCTGCTGGGACAATCTGCCCGGTTACAGGAGGTTATAGTGAATTACACCAGCCGCTGACGATCCGATTCAAAAAGGAATCGATCTGGTTGTGCAACAGCTAACAACAACAGACCTCGAAACGTGGCATTTCTGTCGATCCTTCAAATCGTGGGGCACCCACTTCTCGAGCTTGTTGACCTTTCCAACACATTCCGAACCCCCAAAAACCGCATGGGAGCCGACGCCCAGTCTTCCGCCAACCCGCGCACCGTTTGTGATGGGCAAGTCTCCGCCAGAGTCCTCAAATCCTCATCCTGTATTACTGTAGATTGATCATTCTGAGGCTCATCTTCGAGGGTAAAATCTCTGGAACCAAATTTAGCAAAGCAACCTCGAACAGTAACAATAATTTACAAATGCCTGGTTAATTTTTCGGGCTGTTTGGGCAGCACTTTGGTTCAATTTGGATTCACAGAGAAAAACTAGTTGAAAATCGCCTAACGACATAATATCATAATGAGCTGAAAAATTAGGCTAAAAATTAAAATTTGGAAAAAAAATAATGCCATAGATGTATGGAGTACAGAATTATCCGTCGAGCAACAAAAACACATGACATTATAACGGACGAAACTTTTGTAACAACCAATATTATGGACTGAAATCATCATTATTAATAACAAAAACTAACCTGTGGTGAGGTCTGCCTGTGGTTGTGGTAAAGCAAACCTTAGTAAAAATATTGCTATTCCAGTGTTCTGTATCCCAACTTCTATAGCTATTGTCAGAGCATCAGCGTAATTTTGTCTGAACAGTTTTGCCAATAAATATCCCGAAAGATATCCTAACCAGGGCAGCGCCATACCGGAAACAATAATCTGTAAACAAAAAGTATTAAGAGAATTTCGAATTCATATGAGAAGATGATAATGAATGATCCATAACAGTAGGCATATATTTCTAGACTTGCAAACTTTTTTTGGGGATATATAATTTGTCATGCATTGTTTGGCATCTTTGGTGTCGTAATGAATATTACTGGTGTTTTTTCCTAACACCAAACCGTTATTTTAACACCTCGATACGTGTTTCGGTCACCAAGTGATCTTCTTAAAATTAACAGTTCAAAAATAATATTTCAAAATGGTCAAAGGTGCGAAATCGTTTCCTTTCATAAAAGAGCGATTTTGGTGAAAATGGTGACACGTGTGAATCATTGTATGCGTGCCACGTGCCAGTACAGGGATGTCTGCAAAATGATGTATGATATGCGCTGTAAGTAGACACACTGTGATTCGAAAGTGCATATAGATTATAACGATGTTGCACTTGTCAGTGCAACATATCTGAAAAAAGAAATTGATGTCATTACTTTCTACATGAATTTAAGAATATATTGAAAGAAGGACATATTCTTTTGAACTCTTTATTTGTTCAACTTTTAATTTTTTGAGTAATTAATATAGACGGTGTCTCATACATGGTAATTTTTTTTACTGTTATTTTTGGATTATTAAAAGAACAGAATTTTAAGAAAAATCATTTTGGAAACCGTGAAAAACTGCAAATAAAGATAAAAAACAAATGAAGGCTGAAATGTCGTTGGGTTTCTTACAATTTTCTTTCTGTAACAAAAGCAAGTGTACAATTGAGGACAGGTAGCCAGATTTTATTAATGTTCATTGCCTTTTCCTTTCCATTGAAATTATTCCTGTGTTTTTGAATTTCTATTGCCTCCCTATATATTCTTGGATAGTATTTTGAGATTTATTGAGTATTTCCGTATCTTCGTTCAGCTACAGATGATTTGTCGGTTTGTCCGAGGCGACAATCTTTTCTGTATTCAGAGAGACGGGTAAGTACCTATACTTTTTTTCGTGGCTACCTGGCTACCTATTCTAAATTATACACAAACAGGGTCAGGTTATCCATGTCCACTTGTGATAATATAAAACCAGCATTGTAGTTTCTGCGTTGGGAACAACTCGATCGCTTCGACCGTTACCTCATCGCCTTTGATAATGTCTTCCGCAGTAGCAGGCGAAACGTCAGACTTATAAACCAGCAGACCACAGTCAAAAAACCGTAAAATAGCTTTGACACAGTTTCTAGAAACTATATAACGTAACATTTTAGACAACAGTAACAATACGAAGGTTATTGAAATCGTATGGTAAATACGCTCTTCCTAACCTTGCATGGTGTAAACTTATTAGCCATTCTTGTTCAAAGAAAACGCAACAATGACATAAAATAGTGACTGAGATTTTAAAATTACTCACCGTTATAGTTATCGAATTAACATAACGAAAACTACTCACCTGCCAGGAAAACAGCTCAAACAGGTACAAATTGGTGACGATAGCGAAAACCACGATGAACATGATTAAACAAGACGAAAACCCCTTGATTATCCTCGTCATGAAATGGGCCACTCTTTTCATGTACCTCTGTATGAAATACCCTATAGCCAATGGTACCACCAATGCTATTACATAGGTCATGATCTCCATGTAGGGCACTTCGAGCCTAGCGTTTTGAAAAATAACCCTGCCGAGCGTGAATAGCCATAGGGGCATCATGGCGAAGGCCGATATTGTACTTATGGTAGTCATTATTATAGAGAGATTCAAGTTTCCTTCGAGCAGGACTGCCCAAACGTTTGAAGCCCCTCCAGCAGGGGATACCCCTGTGAAAAACATTCCAAGCTGCATTTCGGGGTTTTGCGGAAAGAGTATCAATCCAAGTATGTAACTTAACTGAAAAACAAAATATAAGTTACTGAAAAAATGTGTCAATGATTTTTTACTAATAGTGATGCTTCATTTTCAAAAAAACAGTACATGTTCATAATAGATAATTATACAGTGCATTTCTTTAATGTCCCCCTCTTTTATTTTTTGAACGGGTCAACTCAAAAAATTGAAATTTGAGATAATGAAATGAATGCATGAATACTTTATTTTGAAGTCAAATTCAATATGGCGACTGGGCGCCATTTGGGAAAACATTAAATGAAACGGGGTGGTCTTGTAACACAACATTTTCAAACTCCTGATGAATACTTCACAACTCTAGAATATGAAGTCAATATCTTCACCTACTACAAAATGGCGGAACATTTAATAATTTCCTGAAGACAAACACATT
>WOGO01007950.1:0-10879 GCA_015342085.1 Leptinotarsa defecta
AATATATTTTCCAAATAAAGTTTGTGGAGATCAAATCGTGGGGTGTAGTTTATGAAATTACTATGGATTTTCATCAAGTAACGGCCGAATCAATCAGAAAAAAAAGGTTTCTGATTTTATCGTTTCCTTGTATGGTATCTGTTTCAGTTCCATGATAAATATTTGTAGTAAAAAATGAATGAATGTCTTTACGTAACATGTGAGTCAAATTTATATCCTGAATATGTATGAATACAAACTGAATTGAAAAAAGCAATTTTCCTATAATTCAATGTCCATATGAAAGTAGTTGTTGCGAGAATACTTTTCCTTTCGTGTTATTCAATATTAATAGAAAAGTAGTTGTTTCGAAATAGCTTTTTCTTTTACTTTGTAACTGAAAGTACCTTCTATGCATGATCTAGATATACCTTTTTGTAAAGAACCCATTTTGATCTCAATTTCTTCCTTATTTTCTTCGAAAGCCTCCTACATAGAAGAAGAAAGCCAAAAAATGTTTTTCTCCCAAAAACGAATCCCTTCTAAAAATATACCCTTTCCATTTAAACGAAATAATTCAATTCAATGACGTATTGCACTTAAAGTGATACGTGTTGTGAGTAAGAACATAAATAATTGAATGTATTGGGGAATCGAATTCAATGACGTCTATTTAGAATCAGAGTTTCATGAATGAAACCTCAAAGTATATAAATAGTTATTGGCTCTTCAATGGGTTATTACTAATTCTAGGAAGACCAAACTATTACTATTCACTAATTGGACTAATTTTTGAATTGAAAACTAATTGTATAGTCTGTCGGTAATCAATAATGTTCTCATATCCAAATTGAAAGACACTTCCTGACATTGTTTGATGGGGTTGTATGAGAAAAAGATCGGACATATTTAATTTCATAGATAATGAATATTTTTGGAATATCAACAAAAATTTGCAGTGTGCTGGTTATTAGGCTTATTATAAGGAGATCATTCCTCACAACCATTAAATGATTGATCAATGAGTCCGAGTTTCGTGTGCCCTGAATAGATGTAAATAGGCTTAAAATAACGGGATTTTGCATTTTGTCATTCAACATTTTTGTTGTTTTCCGACAAGATGGTATGATCTTGGAACAGGAGAATATTAAACTTTTTTTTTTCTTATGACATTCGTCTTACTTGGAACTAAATCCCCACACATACTCCAATAGTCCATTTAATTAATTTGAACTTCCATTGTTTAACATGATATGAATTGATCTGAAATCCCTAAAAAAAACTATAAAAATCAAAAATATCAGCTAAAAAATAACACTTTGAAATTAATTAAAAATTATTATTACAAATTGAAAGATTCCAAGACAAGTTACTCAACGACGATTCGATTGTTATTATCCACAATCATCTTCGGGTGAGGACTGTCACAAGAAACTGAGGTGAGTTTCTTCTTTGGTAAGCTTGACCATAGTCTTCTCATATCCTCGGAATAAGGGTCCGTACCGGGTATTCAACGTTTGCTTGAAGGTTGTTGACAATGTTTCGTGGTGCATTTCATTAGTTCGGACTTTCATTGCCTAATATAATATGAATTGATTTGAAATCCCTGACAAAAAAATGAGAATTATATTAAGCAAAAAAAGTGAAATTAAAATGAAATGAAATACACGCAACAATCAACTATTAACAACAATTAAGTATCAACAAGAAATGGAAATTAAAAATTATTAACAAGAAATGAAAATAAAAAATTAAAAGATTCGTAGCTAAGTTACTTAACGACGTTTCGATTGTTAGTATCCACAATCGTCATCACTCCACCTCTGTCCTCTCAGGGTTGCGGACCACCCAGAGAAGGAAATCCAAACTTCTTATAACTTTATAGACTCCACCCAGTACCATTCTCTTATCTAGATAGTAAAAACTGTCTTCTTCGGCTTCCCTGTTGTGGGGGAAAGTATAAATGTGCTACGGACAATTAGGATATCTTATGAAGATACATCGAGTTGATACATCTTCTTTCAGAATCCCTTAACTACACCATAGTACTAGAGTAAGATCGGAACGGTAAACATATTTGTAGCAGCAGCTTTGATTTTCCCACTGTTTCCCAGATCTGTCGTTGTTTGTGCCGATACTTTACTAAGATCACCATTCGGTTGCGAAGTTGTTCCACATCGAGGTGAGTTTACGGTTTTCAGAATCTAGATGGTACAGGATACTTCCTTCATCTGAGAGCTAGCTGTGTGATATCCGTATCATCCTCTTCTGGGATGAATTCCATAACAATAACATGCGTTTACTCTTCAACCACTCTTAATAACTGATGAATAAAGTTTCAGATGAAGCATTTGAAACAAATATTTTGCCTCCAGCCGTACCAAGGTATACCTGTCAGTTTTCCTGAACGTAACGAATAAGGCAATATTGAAAGGAAGAAAAGAGAGGGTGATTGTAGGCGATTTGCCTCAAAATTCTTTTCTGAAAGTGACCTGCTTTGATTGGACCCTAGCTTCAATATTGCGGTCATCGATCCAGGTCATAGAAAAATTACGCTTGAATTGAGTCTGTTGGGTGTTAGTGGTGCTGGGTAGTTTTTGTTCATCAATAAGTATTCAACCCATTTGGGCCTGCAGCAGAACCCACAAGAAGTCTTCGAACGTCATCCAGGGTTATCGAATAGCGGAGTTCATTGTAATCTTAACATAAAGCTTCGAACCATGTTAGAGTTGGAATTTTCTAAATGAGTGGCTTCACTATTAATAATGAGATTAAGACTAATTGCTAATCAGACCATTTATTTGAAGCTCAAATACATTCAGAGAATCCGTAGGAATCATTAACCAATCTATCAAAATCGCTTTCTCCACACCAGAACAAAAATACTACCTGTTATGATACTTAATATTTTTCCGTTTTGTCCGGTCTGTGAAACCGAATATCTAAAACATGTTTCTTGAACCAATTCGTCGTGTATTTTAGTTCAGAGCCATAAATTTGACATCTTTTTGGAAAATTGAGGATTTATGAAGACACTCTCTAAATTTTCGTCTCCTAATTAGATTAACTAGTGTTTGAAGAACACCTATTACTTTCAGTCACTTTCTTAATAACTTTTTTCTCAAGATCACATCTTTCTTTGCTCAAAGGAAACGTGATCAGTCTATGGAAAAAAAAATGCTAGTATTCTTTCTATATAAATCAAATTCTGAACCTTAATCGGCGTTTCTACATAACTAGAACATTCGGAAATGTTACTTCTTCATTATTTTTGATCTCATACGTGAACTTTATATTTAGGGATCTGTCGTTGAAATCAGATACAACATTCCATATATTACTACTATCCGTAACGAAAATGGCAAATACATCATGCAAGTTAGGATTCGAATCCGTGAAAAGTGATCTAACTCTTCTCTTGCTTTTATTTCAAATCTGATCACTAAAAGATCAACCAAGAAAGGAGACACAATGGATTGTCCGTTACCGTACCCTCATGCTGTTTGTAAAAACTGAAACGATTCTTTCTCCCTGGAAAGTTATGTGAACTAGATATACTTTTCTTTTTTTTAAGGACAAAACACAAGCACTACAGGAAAATCCTTAAGACGATCTTAGAGCGGTGCTGTGCCACATAGTTTATTTATTTCTGGAAGGTATTTCAGAATTTCGATTGTTTTTGATATGGCGGTACTTACCTCAATAGTGTGAGGTAGGTGATCATTGATATTTTCTCGTCTTTTCGGACTATATAATAATGTCTCAATTTGTAGCCTATGGAAAATATGCTAGGCAACGATATGTCCCATGAAACGATTCCAAATCTTGTGATTGACTTTTGGCATCATTTTATGGGAAGATACCATCTACTTTTGTTGTATGAATAGAATGTGTCTTCTTCGATTAGAAATATTGATTTAGAGTTCATCCATGGATTCTCATCAACTATTGGCTAATTCTAACACATATCGTTGTTCTGACTTCAAAAAGGCAACGATTGATAATATTCAACATGGTATTCAACCCTATGTTATGATGTGTAGGCTTTAACGATCGGTTTAACAAATAATTCAATGTTTTCAGGTTTATTGGTCATGCTTTGCAGGATATTATACCTGACGTTTCGTCTGTCACGGCGGTAGATATCATCAAAGGCGATGCGCAGCAGAGTAGATAACTTTGCTAGCAACCATTTTCAGTTCGCGCATTGCAGTAAGGAAGATCACTTCGACCGTTGCCGCATCACCTTTGATAATATCTGCCGCAGTAGCAGATGCAATCTCATGTATAAAAATCTGCAAACCATGGCTAATAAACTCGAAAACATCAAATAAACTTATCAATATTACGAGAGTTTCAACAATTTTTACTTTTGTTAAATATTTTCTTTGGAAATAATTTTGAAGTATCTTCCAGGCAATGATGATGATTAGTTTTCCCATATTCACCCTTTACTTGTAGAATTATTTAGTGCTGATTGATACATTGCTGCAATTGTTTGAAAATTCTTTAGCCCAACCCGAAAAGTTCTGCATCAGTGAAAGACGCTTTTGGACCCCAGTGTAATGACGATTCCCAAATGACTTTACCTGGAACACCCTTGCCATCATTAGTTCAAGATTCAGGTGAAGAATTTACACAATTATCAACACCGGTGACACCTTTGGAAAAAGAAAAGGTAAGATACTTATTGGTTAACTCTGTTCTGATGTTTAATTTTTTGGAATGTGTTACTTGACTTGGAAATTATTGGTCATATTCGAAGATATACGTTTAGATTCCCATTATCATGGACAAGACTCCATTCATAGTTCATGAGACAATAGCTAAAATGTTGGATGACGTTAACGGAAATCCAGATTTGCTTGACAGGATCCTAATTGGTGACAAATCATGGGCATATGGTTATGACATCGAAACCAAAGTCTAATCGTCCCAATGGAAGCACCCGTGAGAGCCAAGACAAAAAAAAACACTTCACATTCGATCAAATGTCAAGGTTTCTTCGATTACCGTGACGTAGTGCATCAGGAGTTCTTGCCACATGCATGGTCAATAAGGAGTATTATCTTGAAGTTATGCGCCGCTTGTGAGAATCAATACGAAGAAATCGTCCAGGATTGTCGAAAAACAATTCATATCTTTTGTATCACGATAATGCACCTGCTCACTCGTCACTGTTTGTTCGTAATTTTTTTGGTCAAAAACAACACCGTAATTATGCCTTAGCCATTTCAGGAACCCATGAAATGGTGACGGTTTGAGGATATATAAACCGAATTGCTGAGAGAGCTTAAGGACATACCAAAAAGTGCTTGTCAGAGCTGCTTCGAGGATTGAAAAAACGTTAGCACAAGTGAATTATATCTTAGGGAGACTACTTCGATGAGAACAAAATGAAAATTGATGAATAAATGAATATTTCTTGAGAGAAATGAGAATTCACCTTGTTTTTTAACAGACCTCGTATTACTTTGCATCCTTTGAAGTGAATAATAGACGATTTATTTTTCATTATAATATGTAGTTGATTTCATTCAATCAGTTCAATGCCAAGAGTATAATAATATAGGGTGACTTGAGTTATCTAAGTCTTTGGTAACAATAAATATTAACTATACCCCTTTGGAACTCTTTATCAGCAATATTGGTTGGTATATGTAGATTTTTGAAGCGGAGAATACATTATATCATATTAGTCTGTATTAAGTTTTAAATTCAATACCCATTAATTATTTTTTCTTACAGTTTTGATATTATTTTAACTTTTTTACCTGACTTATCCGAATACATAAAATATAAAAGTCTGAACCTCTAACATGTCATTTAATGAAAATCAAAACCTGTTAGTGAGGCAGTAGTTTTAAAAGATTTCTTTATAATACATTCAAACAATATGTATAGCAATAATTCATTAATATTTTATTGTTTGTATATTTCTGTAAAGAAATTGAGATAAATAATATGAGGGAAAATAATCTCAAAAGATAATTTCGTCGAAAAAATACTTTTTTGTGAACATCATGTCAGTACATATAATGAATGTGTCATTTTAAATTGAAAGGGTTTTATTTCTAGGAGTGAATTATTTTTAGAAAAGAAAGTTTTTGGCTTTCTACTTCTTCATCTTGATACAAAAATGTGGACATCTTCCAAAGAAAGAAAGGAAGCAATCAATTTCACAAGAAGATACATAGATGTGTAGATCATGAAAAGAAGTAACTTTCAGACATAAACTGGAAGAAAAAGCCCTCCTAAAACAGCTGCGTTCATATAAACATTGAATTATACGAAAATGAATGCTAAATTATACAAAAAATACCTTTCTCTACTCAGTTTGTATTCCAAACATTCGTTATGGAATTGAATCAGATATCATTCATTGTATTCTTATACAATATACTGAATGAAAGAATAAAATTTCACTTACATGGAACACTATCATCCTCACTGGTAGACATCCGATGTTTCGTCGTTAACTCTCGCCTTTTGAAATTGATTGCTTCTTTCCTTTCTTTGGAAGATTCCCACATTTTTTTGTATCAAGATGTAATATTAGGAAGCCAAACACTTTCTTTCCCAAACATGTGTTACTGTTTGTTATTGTGTTTGTTGGCTCTATTCTCAAAAATGGCTCTATGGATTTCAAACCGGTTTTCACTAATATATTGTTATATCAGTTGAAAAGAATTGGGTCAAAAATTTGTTGGAAAAAATGCTGTTCAGTTGATTTGGCTGAAACCTTGGTACACCATACATGTATTTATAGTTCATGAAAGAAGTAAGGCAAATACTTGATAACATTTTCCCATTATAAAATCTAGAAAAACACAAAAACTGAAGTCTTGGGCAACAGCTAGTTGATTCTACCAATGTCAATATCAAAAAATAATAATTCTTGAAAACAATGCCACCGTTCAGTTCCTCCAAAATACATTTTTCAAAGTTGAAATTAACCCGAATCCCTTAATTCAGTTTTGGTTGTAGAATCTTTTTTATGTTTTGAACAACTCGTGTATCAATCATGTTTTCAAAGTAGATGTTGATTTTTTCATAAGGTTGCAGATCCAGAGAGTTTATTTTTTCGAGACGGTAGAAGAAAAATCGATATGGTTCTTGTTTATGAGGAAGAAGAGTTAGGCGTTATGACAGAAGTGGAAGCTAAACGAAGAGACAAAAGGAAAATATTCCAGGTAAGTTTCAGCCAGATATTATGACTGACTGAGTTGTTATTTCATATTCAGGAAAATCTGATGAAAGAAGGTTTAGAACTGGAGTTGGAACATAAGGATTTATCATTTGACGGCAAGACGTGGTTCCTTAAAATACATCTTCCTTGGAAAACTAAAACAAGATATGCAGCTGTGATGAATATGAAATTACCAATTAAAAGATTCATTACTATTTCAGTAAAAGCATGGGTGAGCTAAATGCGAATCATTGCTACCTAAAAATGCTTATTCTATTTTTTATCGTATTTCAAATCAACTATTTCTTTGAATATAAAATTCTAATTATGGAATCTACAGATCATTGACGGTAGGAGATAGAGAGTACCGTCTATGAGATCTACAGATCTCATAGACGGTAGGAGATAGAGAGTAACTTGAATTATGGCAAAATTGCCTCGTTTCGGGTACCATTGAATGATAACAAACATGTACTGTAGTTTCCTTGGTTCTGGATGAATACGGGAATAACCAAACATTTCTAAATTCTATTTTTTTTGCTATATATTGTAGAGATAGGTACTGAAAATCAGTTGACATTTTGCATTTGAAACTTTCAATGAATAAATTGATGGATGTAGCCGTTACTACGTGGTAGGAGATCATAATGAAAAGAGAAATGAAAATTACTATGTTTTTACCACTTTTAATTGTAACTAACGTTACAGCAGTTTCGTCCTATATGGACATTCTCAAACTTATACATATTATATACTTTATTGTATAAGTTTCATTATATCAAGACTAGCTTGACGTGAGAGACGTAGGTTGCGGATATGGCACTTCCATTAAAGTTTGTCAACGAGTAGTATGCCTAAGAACCATTTCTCTCGTATGTATCCAGTTGGATAACTTTATTTTTTTCTGGCAAGAATTGAAGTCCAATTTTTTGTTCCATATCTCGATATTGTCTAGTGCCTAGTAGGTTGGGAATTGATGTTTTTCCATGGGATATATCTTCAGTCCACCATCCTAGGCCACTGCAACATCTGGAAATTGACAAGTTTATAATTATTCATTTATGGCAATCAAAACAAGTGTTGCACTCAGATTGGATCTTTAAGGAGTTCCCATTTGTTACACTCCTGGTTTGAATAAGTGACTATCGATTCGGACTTGGAAAATTCGAATTTTGAGAATTTTTTTTATGATGAATGCCTTGGTAATATTAAAAAAGCTATGCAGGAAATATCAGATATCAGATTCTGAAGATATTAGGTTATTCAGAGTGGAACGATGTTTCCAGAATCTGTACTGATCATCACTATTGGAAAACAAAATCACTAAAATATTCCCTGTAGTGATCGGCTAATGCTTCAGCGATTTCTTGTGATTGGGAGTTATTGGTATTATTCCATTTTAAGTAAGAAATCGTTCAGTAAATTTTCGTTTCTTTTGTTCTTCTTATCGATATTCCATAACGGTAGACGCAGGTGTTGACCTATTGATTTGAACTGAAACTGTTTAGGGAATATAAGGAATTTCAAAACGTGTTGTCAGGGAATGGGTACCTATCTTCTGTTTTCTGAAGATCTATTTGATTTAATTTTTTATAATAGTGCTTGAGATCCTCATTTTTTTTCTGTGGATAATTGGTACGAGAATATATCCTCTAAAATGATCAATAGTTCATCCATATTATTCGAGTAACTTTCTACAAGCTTCTGGATAAAAAAAAGCAACCATTTATATTTCGCACATTTTTCAGTAGTTGCAATGAGAGCGCAAGAACAAAACATTCGTGATTCAACACCAAACAGAGCTACCATAGTTCTCATCAAAAAATCAAAGGCAACTGTGAATTCAATATATTATATACAGATGGCAGATGGAAAAATACAGGTTCGCATCCAAAATATCAAGGAGGGTGTCGCAAGTGTGACAATATATAATTCATGAAAATTCTGTTATCGTATTCTGGGAGTACAATGAAATTTCCAATAGCAAAGAGATTTTCAATATCTCTACGATGAAATAAAATGAAATTTGCGCTTTTTTTATATATCTCCGGAACCAAAAAAACTATTGTCAATTTTTTTGGATTATCCAAAAGTATCCGAAAATAGAAAACTTTTACACAATTTAGCCTACCCCTTATTTTTTACCGTTTGCGAGAACCTCATACATAGTTATGAATTGAAAATGAATAATTAGGTAGCTATTTTCTATTGTGTTACATGAGGCTGTGGATAACTAAAACTTTATGTATCTTTCAATATTGCATTTAGGATGACAAAAAAGATCAATCCATAACAGATAATATATATTCAAAATGGCAACAGAGATGGAAAGACTTTTTTGAATATGATCATGACTTGATTAGTCAAGAACCGTCATTTTATGATGCAACTGAAGGTGGGGATCGGGAAGAACAGTAAGCAGTTTTATTGAAAAAATTCTGCAAACTATATTCACCTCTATTTCAGATTCGTTGTGAAAGATAGAGTAACAAGTTATTCCAGTGCTCAAAGGAGTTTGATAGTAATGCAGATTTTACTAAGGGTGAAATTTGATGATACGGATAAGGTATTTTTTTAAATTCACCTTCATTTGATAATATTATAGAAATATACCACGATATTTTCTTTTCATATAATTATGAAAACTAAAACCATTATCATATACTTAATATTTGTTTTGAGATTTCAATCCATGAAAACACATTACAGGTTGGGATACGAAGACTTCTGAATGATTCCACATACATCGCATGTTTTCCATTGCATGAAGGAAGATGGAATAAAGAAGCCAGTGATGGAAAATTATTGGATAGAAGGGTGAGTGAATTCTGAAGCTATATATGAAAATACAAATAGATAGTCATCTTTTATCATGAAGAAATAAATACATTAACATCATCAGGAGCACCTAAAATATTTTTTTATGTTATCAGTTAATGAACGGTTAAGGTTATAATCAAATATGGTGAATATATTCGAGGAGTAGAAAACTAACAATATTTCTTCTCAAAAATAAATGTGTTCAAATAATCCTTTTCTTTCATAATTGTAATCTAGGTGGCACGGATTAAAGTAATTAGATTCAAATATGAAGTTATATGAACGATTTTATATTATGTTAAATATTTAAAATATATGCAGAGTTCGAGTGAATCATCTTCACAAGTACTTCTGGTTTATTTTTGAAAAAAACATCGTGGTCACAAAATTTTATTAATGATATTTGATATTTCTTTCTTCATTTGAAAGTTTTTAAATATTGTCATGAACGGAGAAATATATAAGTCAAAACGGTTATTTAGAGATCAACTTTTCTAAAATCAAATAGACAAGATATACTATGTATTCTTTAGAGCTTACTCTTTAGTCTAATCAACAAGTTCAAAAACATGAAAAATAGGGATAAAGGTCCTAAAAATATGAGCGGTAGCTTATTCGATTCGGAATCACCTCTAGAAAAATTTTTTTGGAGGATTTTGGTGCAGGTAAAAAATTGCAATTGTTATTAACAAAATAAGATTTAAAAAAACCTCACAAAAGATTAATATTTGAGCAATTTTGACAGAAGTTAGTTAAAGAGGAGGAAATTTCCGATAAAAAAGTCACGACTTCCGAAACTCTATCTCCATTATTTATAATTTTAATTTGAAGTTGAAAATAGGGTTCCGCGCGGCTGTTACGACATGCGCGCGCTGCCGCTAAAAGGAGTTT
>WOGO01007951.1:0-10879 GCA_015342085.1 Leptinotarsa defecta
TGTTCACCGATCATCTAATATAATCAATTAGCATTTTGGAAGTAATTATAAAATACTAATAAAATAAAACTGTTGCAACACCATGGAATTATAAAACTACTTTGCTGGTTGGGTAGGAACGACAACCCTCAGAAGTCGAAACTTGTGCGAGCTAGGGATTAACGAGGTCTCACCTTTTAACGTGTGATTCCTAACACGGGTCGTGTTAGGAATTACACGAAAAAAGGTTGGAGATTTGTCTCTCTTCAATAGATACTTTCAGAGGAAGTGTTCAAGTACGTGGCTGCTCATCGTTTTGGGATTCAACTCAGATTTTTATTCTTGAAAATATAATAAATTTGCCAGGCAAAACTTTACATGACGAAAAATTGTGAAAATAGGGTGTTACGAATTTTTGAAACACTGTTTCGCTATAAAAATATATTGTGGGAAGTAAAAAAAGCGTTTTCAATCAGCCACCACTTTAATTGTCGAAGAAATTTGATAATTCTACCGGAAATCCTCCAAAACTGCAACTTTTAATGCAATTATGAAGATTGGATTGATAATTACCCTCAAGAAGAGAAAATATGAGTGACACCAACAATAAACTAATAATCGCCTAGAGACTATAATGATCATTAGAGTTTTCATAATTAAGCAAATTGAACGCTCGCATTTTACGAAACAGGAATGCCACCAGCAAATGCAAAATACTCTAGTCATTGAAAGCACCGTTGCAATTCTAAATAACAAAACCAAAAAACAAGCTTATTCCTCATGAATACCTTTATTTGTTACGTCGACTTGATTCTAATGTTCTGTCCGACTGGTTGCGAAATAGAAAGTTGATCATGCCGATATTTAATGATCAGGAATTTAGCTCTACGAATTGGTGTATTATCTAGGTTAGAACCGAATTACCCCCTTGTTTGAGTTATGGCTTTTGTCGAGAAATCGATGAAATCAATGGAAATTTATGGCTCATCTACGTGTGAAGAAATCTTCGTTTATAAAAGAGACTAGATTAGCATCTGCTGTTTCATAACAACTGCATATTTTAAAACGGTTCAAAATGGTTTCAACGCTTATGAATATGCGGAATTGATTTGTAATATATGAAAGGAATTGTGGAAACCTGGCAGTAAACAGCATGCTACATCACTTTGACGAACATTTTTTTTTATAATCAACAAACAGTTACTGTTTTTCATTGGAAAATATTTTTTAAGTAGAAGAAGATGCATGAAAATAAAAAACTGAAGTGGAAGCGAAGAGGATAATCTTGACACATATCACACAAACTGAAGTCGAAGTGAGCATATTCGAAAAAAATAAATAAATGAAGAAGATATTTCAGTATGTAGAGATTAATGAGAAATGACTAAAGAAACAAATGCATGCTGATTTAGGAGAAATTGACCCCAATAGTACGATGTAATACATTTCAATAGTCAGTTAGGACATTTCCCGTTTGCTCAAAACACATGAATACCTACAGATATTTTCTCTTGGTTTAACCAAAAATATTAATTTCTGAATGTCTTTTGTATTCATTTGGACTTGGGACATGATTGTGCCAAGACGTATTTGTATCCATTTTAACGCCCAATAAACTCACAATGATCCCAATTTTTCAGATAGTAACTCTCTATCCACGATCTGACATAAACCAGACAGTTCCAGTCAATTATAATTTCAGAGAAGCAAAAGGATTCTGGATGAATTAAGGCTAAAGAGTTTCCTATCGAATCACCAGATCGATGTAGATAGAGAATGAACACTATAATGCGACATATTTTTCAAAATTTCAGAAGAAATTGTTGAGGAACTGCGACAAAGATTGAACAAAGTTCACGATATGAGTAAGCAACGATTAAATCAACGAGAGATTTATTTTGAAGATCTCAATACTACCTTCCATCTAGGTGATTTTCTATTAAGCCATGTCAGAGAAAGCAAGTCGTCAATGCTGAGCTGCAGAGGAATGCAGGTTCCAATGCGCCAAAGACAAATCAAAAATAGGTTTGACAAAATGAAGTGTCATAAAAACATCTGAAGTGTGAAACAGGAGAAACAAGCGTCTATGCTGGGTCACATTTTTCAATTGAGTTGTTCTTTTATCTATGCGTCACATGCATATCTATGCATCAAAACTTCATCACTCTATGACGTTAATAATTATAGAAACATCTACTTACAAAGTCAGTTATCAAAAATTCCCGACTTTGTTTTCAATTGCCGCTTCAACAAATTTTTAGAACACCATAATTTAGTGTTGAACTATCAACACGGATTTAGGCAAAATAAATCAACATCAACAGCAGTAGCAGTAACTATTTAAACAACAAACAAAATATAATAGCTCATATTATTTGTTTTTTCTTTTGATTTATTATTATTCAATACTGCAATCTGTTTTCTATCTTTCAAATATGCTGTAATCCAGTCATTCGCAACTCCTCGAACTCCTATTCGATATAATTTTTCTATCAAAGTATCATGACTCACAGTATCAAATGCTCTGCTTAAGTCGAAGTATAGAGCTATTGTGTTTTGTTTGTTGTTTAAATAGTTATAGATGTTTTCACAGAGTTCACCATAGCAATGTAATATATGGGAAAGGCGTATACAGAGTATTTACATACTACAACCTGTATTCATTCCAAAAAGTTATAATAGAAAATCATGCATGAGAATGATGCTTCTTCATATTACTCACAAAATGAGCGAAATTGGGATGAAGGTGTGCAATTCAATGTTCAGTCTGACCAATTATTGGAACTCTTTTCATTTATCCATGTTTGAATGATATAGTTCTTAAATTAGATTCAATTATTTTTTCACTTTTCGGAAAACGTGTTCCTGTATTTGAGCTCTGTATCTTCCTAACACGGTGAAACAATTTCCGAAAGCAAATGAGGAATTGATGGGTATTCGAAAGTTCTTTTCAAATATTAATGATTCGGTACTTTTCCCTTCGAATTCATTCAGGGCATGACACCTCTGCTCTGAAGATTGGATATTTTGCAATTTTTCTTGGATCTTAACTCATCTATTGTCAAAATCTGAAATATTTTTGGATCTCTGCGAGAACTTGATTGGAGAATTAGAACCTCTGACGTAAATTTAATCTTTTGAAAACACGTTTCCCACACTGAAGTTTTAATCGTTTTCGGATGATGCTAATTTAATTAGAAAATGCGTTTCCAAAGACAGCATTTCAATTTTGATGTGGGCAAAGACTCTTAATAGATTTATGAGAAGTTTTTTCTGGCAGTTATGCATTGAGGTATGTTTTCACTCTGCATATTCTACCTGTTTAATTAAAAAAAAACAGTTCATAGATTGTTCTTCTTTCATTTTGGGAACTACATCCGCTTTCTTTCCCAAATCGATGTGTTAACATCTTCAGTTCTATCTCTAATTATTAACAATTATGACTGTTTTTTGTTGACGGAAATAGAAGTTAAAAAAAAACTTGAACAACTCACTAATAAAAATCATTACCACTTCATTACCAGTTCAAAATATATTTGCTCTCAAAGAAAATGTAACAGTTTTATAGACATCGGTGAAGAATGTGACAGTTTCACCCAAAAAATCGAACGTTTTGAACCACATATTTTTGAATCACTCATGAGTATCGAGATATCGGCTTGAATTTTAAGCAGCACGCGAAGCCTATCAGAACAAATTAGCATGCAATCTGAGAACTTTGTTCCAGATTATTTGCCACGTGATGTGATGCGGAAATGAATTCTGAGAAATTGTAGTTATATTACCGGCAATACTATCAAATGCATCGAATATTCGCACATAAATTACAGAAGGTTCAAACTCCTGATATCACCCAGTCATATCAAATACTGGAAAGTTTCAACTATAAGCAATCCTTTTGGTTGAGCTGATGTCTTCCTAATTGATGGCGTTGATGGCTTTTTTCTTTCACGAACAATTCGTGTATTCTCCATTCATAAGGAAACTATACAAGCTGAAAGGTCACGTACTTCAAGATACTATTAAAAAACAGCTTGATTGTATACTGCTCTGTTCAGAAAATGAAGTGAATTATCATTTTTCTCAAAAAATATCTATTTATTCATGAAGTTCTATTCTGTTCCCTTCAAAGTATTCCCCCCTCAAATATGGTACAGTTGTGCCAGTATTTTTTCCAATACTTGAAGCATTTCTGATATACTATCCTTTCTGGTATGTCCTTGGGCTCTCTTAGCGATTTGATTTTCATCCTCTCAATCGTCACAGGACGCCATTCTTTCATAGGTATCTTCAAAACTGGGAAAAGAAAAAAGTCGCAGGGGGGCAAATCGGGTGGATACAGTGGCTGAGGTCTTGTTTTTGGCCAATATATAACGAACAAGCAATGACCAGTGAGTAGATGCTTTATCGTGATATCTAAGCCATGAATAACTTCGAGATATTACTCCTTTCTGATCGTACGACCATGTGACAAAGAACTCCTGGAGCACTTTGCACCAGGAGTTCTTTTTCACATGAAGTACACCAGGAGGTCTTTGCGGTAATCGAAAAAAAAAACAGTGATCAAAACCTTGACGTAGAACTTTGCGTGCTATTTTTAGTATTGGCTCTTTTGGGTTCTTCCATCGGGACGATTGGACTCTGATTTCGATGCCATATCCCACTCATGATTTACCACCAGTTATGATCATTTTGAGGAAATCTGGATCATCGTTGATGTCATTTGATATTTCCTGAGGAATATGCATGTCCTAGATTCACGAGAAAATTGCATGACATGAGACAACCGTCATCCTCAGTAACTTCTCTAATAGGGATTCGACGATTCTCTTCATTGGTTTTCTTCACCTTCTTCACCACACAAAATTTGATGCAAATTCCCCAATCCATTATTTTCAACAGCAGAAAGTCATCAAACACGCAAAACACATTTGACTTTTATGCCTCTCACCAATGAACTAAACTTGCTGAACAGCTGGAACTGTGGACATATTTTCGAGATGAGTGTACCAATATAAAAAAAATGTGAATCGAGAATATGTAGCCCGCGAAATGTAAATCTGTAGCAGAGAGGTAAACAGTGGTAACCCCACTTTAAAACAAAATTGAGTTAATACCTGTTTCAGACTTCACTCTTTCAACTTGTTATTGTGGTAAAAAATCATAAGTCACGTTATGTTGGTTGCATGCATTTTTAGTTTTGAAATTGTAGTATCTCCATAATTGAATAGGGTAAACAAACTTATCTCCTTTGACACTCAGGGTCGCGCCGACCCCCCACAGCGTCTGTGTGCGAAACCTATGAGGCGCTTCTATTTTTCCCGAATCTTCATGTTTAACTTATGTTTTTTATTATTTGTTGATTTTGACCACGTGGACCCCGAACTTGACTATTTTTGAATCAACAAATAATTTATCCTATTGCATTGTATGGGGTGAATCAGAAGCTGGGAGAGGGGGCAATGAAATCGCATCTGCGATAATTAAATGGGATGAAAGTGTTATTGCTATTTCTACTATAGAACACTTAATTATATGGTCAGATAATTGCCCCAGTCAGAATCGTAACGTTATTATGATGCTCACGTATCTATGGGTATTAAAAGTTTGTCCAAATTCAAAATCTGTTGAACATAAGTTTTTACTGAGTGGTCACACACACATGGAAGCTGATCATGTTCACGCGCTAATTGAAAGATCTTTACGGAAGCTACCAACTATGGAAATATGTACTCCTTGGGACTGGCAACAATTAATAAGGTCAACAGGTGCAACTGTCATAAAACTAGAGCTTTCTGATTTTAAACATGTTGACTACTTGTACAATCAACCAAAATCCCCTTTTATCGATAGGAAGAGAAATACTGAAAAAATAAATTCTGATATCACACGGTGTTGATTTCTAAGTTAAAGCTGATCATCCTATCACTATATTTTCAAAGTTAATTACGAGAATGAAGAATTTAAAACACTAAACCTCATGAGATCTATTCGAAATCCAATTCAATTGCCGGATGAATTACCTAAGTCTTCGCAGTAATTTAAAAAGAATAACAAAAAAAAGCATAATTATTTAATAAAAAGTTTGGAATGGGTCCCTAAACAATTTAATTCCTTTTATAAAATAACCTTTGGATTTGCAAAAAGAAAGATGAAGTTAGTTCTGATGAGGAGGATTCTCTATAAATTTTCTTTAATACAATTCCTAATTTTTTAATTTTTTTAAAAAAACATAATACTGTAAAATGTTTCATGTAATAATGATGTTACTGATATAAAATAAAACTGGTTTTGCATTATAAGGAATCAGTTTTTATATTTACCTGTGTTTTCAAACAGAGGTAAAAAGTCGTAGGTTGAATTAATGATAAAAATTTCTAAAAAGGCCTATCAATTTAATTGATATACCATAAGAACACCGTCACACATTGTGAAAAAAGTATTCAAAAGTTAAAGTGAATTGTTATTTGCAGTTGTTTTCTCCATTCTTCAATATTTTCATTTATGGACATATAATCTTTTACCTCTCTGCTACTGAATTAAATTTTTAGTTTTTTCTCCAGATATGCTTCATTTTCACGTTCTGAGTCCGGTAGGTGTATTACAGTTCCGAAATATAAACGAGTAGTGATGATGCGAAATTTTTGATTTGATGCGAAATTTTTTGAAAACGGCGACTATTTCGAAAACGCTTCTAATGTATTATGGCTGTCTAGTCTATGGTTTTTTTGGGGCACATTTCAAGTTCTCTGAGCTACATTTTATGGACAACCATTGTATATCAAGGCTATGTTTACTGGAATAAGACATGAATTAGATTACTCGGTTGGAGATATTTGCAGATTATAATTACTAATGAAAATTTGACTGCCATTGAAATATTTATTTCTTTTTTTTTTAATATTTGGTATTTTTAAAGTTTGGCTAGAGGTTCGACTTCTGCGTTAGCGAACTTTTTTTACCTCTTGAGTGATTTGTAAATCTTTTTGTAAATCGTATACATCTCATTGCTATTTACCTCATCAGTAACCACATATTGAGCGAATAATAGTGCGATTATTGCACAACAGTGTGAAATGGCGTTTGAGATACCCATTAAAATGCCTGCATGGTTGGGAGATAAATCCATGTGGTTCACGATGAAACCGCTCATGCAAGCACTGTTGAATGCAACTGCCGACACCAATAGAACTACTGCCATTTCAGGTTGATCTATTCGAATATTTGCAACTATAGCTAGAGCTATTCCTGGTACGAACAATCCTAGAAAAATAATTTCATCTTATATTTTGGTTCTCATTTGGAATTTGATATACTGAAATTATGAATAATGCATTTTTGGTCTTCGAGCTGAAAAGAGTTGGAATGATCAATACGGAATGAATGAAGAAATTATTTCTAATACAACTGAAATAACAAAGTAGCAATGTCTCAGTTTCTATAGTCGGGTTTTTTGCAGAAATTCAAAAACCTAAGAGATCAGTGAGCCGAGGTAATTCATATTCAGAAAAACAATTTCTATAAGCTAAAAGTCCATAACGAATGATTCAATTAATGATATTGTTTAACAAGGTATACAATATATATGTACATATACAGAGAGAGAGAGATTTTATCGAGTGTGTATGATATACAAATCAAAAATGAAACAATTAATGGACATGTTAGATGTAGCCTGGGAATTCTAGGTCTTCTAACTGGAACCACAAATGTGCGGTTGGCTCCTGTTGTTGACTCCGTGCGTTTGTGTTGTTTCCTGCTTTCGGCAAACAAGTGTTACCCATCTTTACATATTAAATTGTGGCAAAGTTATGTATTTTAGAGACCGATTCAATGATGTTAAATAATCGAATATAGCTCTTTTGGTTCTGGAGATATACAGAAAGAACCAAAAAATCCCAAATTATTTTTTTGTCTATATTTTCTTTATTCGCAGACATATTGAAAATCTATCCCCATTTTGCAATTGGCACTTGATGTGGGCTATCAGAATATGTCCATGAATCTTTTATACAGGGTGTCAATTGACTTGGGCCACCCCCATCTTTGAATTTTTAAATACGGACCTGTAGTTTTTGTATCTTTGACGTTCACTTCATACTAATAAATTAAATTCAATGTTATACCTTTTCATATTTTTTCCATTGCTTCTACAATGAACTTCGAATAAGAAAACCTTTTATAATTTTCTAAAACATATCTACATCAAAAATATATTATATGTGTTTTAATAAGCATGTGTTTTCGTCATACTGCCATCCTTTGTAAGGTTAAAACCGCAAACCTGTACCTAAGAATTACACGGAGTATTTCGGCTCAATATTGATGAAAAGTAATTTTCCTCATGTCGCCAACTATCATAATTTTCGTCATCTTTTGTTGGTTCAATCTGTGTACATATTGTTCAATGCCCAATAATTATGTCTAAATGTATCTTTTCATTTATTACGCCTTATTCGATTACCCTGATGTCTCAACTCTTATACTAATTGCGCTCTTCATTTTCAAAACATACTTAACTTAATTTCGTCAACCGTCACCTTATTTTTGAAAGTCCTAACAACGTGTGTGTTGTGTTGTTCTAATAATTGTAAACATTTTGCTTTCATGATTCAAAGCTCAAGGACTATAGTAATCAAATAATCAATTGACTTACCCGAAGGACATCTATTTGTTTTTGGAACTTATCTAAATGTAATTATGTTGTAGCTGTTGTACACACACCTCTGCGGTAGCCTTCAGCCAATATAATAATAATGTTGACCCAATAAATGCAGAAGGCTGTCATTCTTGGCTCACTGCGCTTGCTCAGGGCGCATGATTCTTGCACCCAATGATCACTCACCCCACAGTGTGGTCATTGATTATTAGTGCTGGCGCGCCTTTCCGAATGTGTGGGAGCTACAAAGACAGGAATCGACCAGCTTACTCCTTGGGGAAAATAATAATAATAATATGAGCTTATCTTGCATTGCTCAGATGCCCTGCGGTATTCGACAAAATAGTGAGTTGCCTTGCACTGAGGTTGTAGTCTCTATGAAGTCTTAGGCATTTGATTTTGTCAGTCAGTTCCACAGAATGTCCCATGAATATGCAAATAAATATAATCTATGGCCCTTCCACCATCTTTGGCGTTTCCAAAAATTATCAAAAATGATTTATTAGGATTGAGGTTCAGACAGTGTTGCTGCGAAATCTGAACAAGATTTTATATATCATTATTGAGCGATGTTTCGTGATAAATAAGATATTTACATTATCGGAATAGTACGAGTTGGTGTCGTTTCTATATGTATGAAGAACATTGGAGAAGTTAGATGTGTAGGTAATAAAGAGTAGCGGTGCTAGAATTGAACCTTGCGGGACTTCATGTGAACTTACATCTTCTGATCATAGCTTTAGATTGAATTTCAAAAGTTCGGACTTCCGTTTTCTTATATGTTATAAAATAATTTGATATCATATTAGACAATGGAAGTCCGAAATATTGAAATTCACCATAAACCATTGTCAACCACCTTCAAACGAACATACCCTTAAATTCTTCATGGAAATTAGGAAACACCCTGTATAGATATGAATATAATGCCAGGAACTGTGCATGGCTTAATATCTACTATTCCCAAAATTGTTTTTGATCCACGATTATTTTATCGTGAGTATGAATACTTAATACACACAAGAATTGTAGTAACTCTTGTGAAAAGGTACCTAGGATAAGAAAAATAACTGGCAAGATGTACTGTAGACAAGCCAAGATTTATTCTTACTTTAAATGTAATGAATGTGGTTTTACGTGTACAATATTTCACCTAGGTAGTTAGAGAGAAGGTTCAGCTTGGTCATTGTAGGGAGAGAAAGAGGTTTGGATATTAACATAGGTAGGGAAAGCAGCAGCAGCAGGTGATTTTCAAGATAAGGGGCACAAGGAACAATAAAGGAATTGAAAATCAAGCTATTTGTAGCTTAAAATATCTACATGGAAATAAGCCTAAATATACGGGTTGCTTGGGTAAAGATATTCGGGAATATTGAATTTTATTAGGATTAGAAAAGACTCATACATTAGAAGACCAACTGGAAAACCCCGATTGGGATACCCTTGAAAATAATGGAAATCTAAATAACTTAGACAAGATTAGTTAGCAATACCTAAAATAAAAATAATGCAATAAAACAATCTGCTTTGTTGTAGAAATTTTAGAGCTGGCAACTTTAGGCTGAATACTAAAAATTTAAGTTTCATAATAATTCTCTGTTTAAAAAATTATAATTTGGATAGCAATATTTTGAGACCGAACAAACATATTTGCTCCTTTCTTATAAATTTAGAGCACTCACAAAACAGTTTTATGTTAAAAAACTGAGAGCCCTCCAGTTCAGCTTTAACTATCCCGAAAATATTTCTCAGAAAACTTGCACATTTTCTCTCCGATTTGTTTACCGTTGGTTGAAAATACCCGAGTGTTGAAAAACCTTCAATTTGTATATTACTAATCTGGCGCCCTGATGTTGAAATAATCGAATCTGGTGTTTAAATCTCTTGATTTCATAAACATCTGTTCAGAGTGCCATTAATGTTATCTATCACGAAAATAAATATCTCTCATCCATATAATATTACGATTCACATTCCGCAAAGTTATACTCGTATGTAATCCTTGGAATCAACACAATATTTTTGCGGAGCCACATTTTCATCACGGTATCAATAAACAGTATACCGAAAATAGACTTCCTGCTGGGAATAAACCAAACAGTGTGAGAGACACATTCAAGAAGTAATAACGGATGCTTTTTTTAAGAGGTATACGATTTGATTTTCAAAACAACACAAAAAATTTGAAAAAATTGATGAAATCTTTATTGGAATCGATAGAACGATCAATATAATTTAATG
>WOGO01007952.1:0-10878 GCA_015342085.1 Leptinotarsa defecta
AAAAGTTAATTATCAATATAGCCAAGTCGGTAGCCAAGCGGTTCGGCGTGGGTGCTTTGTTGACTCACTCGAATTGACTGCCGTGTTGGTCGGTGGTTCAAGCCCAAGTCTAAACGATCTATCTTCACTTGCTATCGTCCAACCTGTGTTAGGAATCACACGTTAAAAGGTAAGACCTCGTTAATCCTTAGCTAGCACAAGTTTCGACTTCTGAGGGTTGTCGTTCGTAAGGTTGCGACAGCTGGTTAACGAAAAAATAGATTTTGAACAGACAGAAATCTCTTTGCAAATTGTAAACATAATACATCTCAAATGTCTATAATTGTGAAGAGGTCTTATCACAGAGACTTTTCATCATTGACCATTTCTGCAAGTGGATTCTACCTACACCGACTTTATAAAGGATTTTCGTAATTTAAATTATGTAATTAAAAAAAGCAGCTGGGGTCGATATTAATTATATGACTTTTTTCTGAGATCTAGTCGTATCAAAGATCACGAAATATGACAACAATTGGTAATTTCTTGCTGAAAAATGTAAACCTGATATCAGTGTTCCAGGGCACTTAAAATTGAATAATTATTTGAATGATGTAAACGTTTGCCTCAAATTCTCTAAATTCCTAATACTAGTATATGCGCAAAATCTATCGAAAGTAAAGTTGAAAATGATCTGTTTCCAAATGTGTGACATTTGAATTTCACAAAAAAATCCGATGTTACTTTTTTCACAATAAGATAACTAATAGACTAGTCAATCGTAACATGTATTTGACTCGAGTCCGTTTTTTTGTATGAAATGAAATTATCTTTTTCTTGAGTAACCAAGTCATAAAATTAAGAAGCGCTATATTGCTGTATCTACCACTATTCTTTCAAATTTTTTAGAGGGGCAGCTATCATCCCTGCTGCTTATGATCGTTAATGATTGATTGATACTCAAAGACAGGCAAGTCATTGGATATATGATGGAATCGGCCGATACTTCCATAACTAACGTATTCTAAAAACACTTAATGATTTAGATTAAGACACGCCCGAGGAAGCCATTGTATGGCGAAACACGTATTGTGTTTTTGTAAAACTGTCTAGTGAAAATCATACAATAAACTGTTTTTAGAATACGTAAGTCATTGGATTCATGTAACATAACATGACATCATGGTTGTTGTAATTTTTTCATCTTTTGGTGTGACTAGTAGACAAAATGTATGCTCAAATACCACTCAAATTCCAAATGGAATTTGAGTAAATTAGAAATTTGTCCAGCACCTGTGCGAAGTTCTCCCATAAATTTTTATTTTTCACATTGTTAGATGACTCCATCATACCTCTCCTTAATGCCTAGTTATCTGCATAAAATTGAACCGTGTACAAATAATTTGAGTATCTCCTTACCAAGATTACTTGATTGTCTATTTCTAAATATTGACTGTATCCACCTGATCTGCGAGGCGTTTATGTTTCAATCATCCAATGTTCTATCTATGTGATGTTTTGACGTTTCAGTTGAAATTTTAAAATGCCATTCACTTCAATTTCTTACTTACTCTGGAATAATTATTAGCACCACACCTGTTGATAGTGAATTTTTCCATAACATTGGTTGGTAATAATTCATTTATTCAGTTAGTGGAATGTCTTCGTTGAGTGAGAAGTACAATTCAATCCATTTTCCTTTAATTATCACAAAATGAATTATTAACATCAAAGAATTCTCCAATTATACATACAGTTACAAAACATGAATAATTCTACTTTTTGGTGAAATAAACATACCATCGTGATAAAATAACAAGTTTCTAGATGGCAGATCGACGATTCGATTTCGAGACCGTATTTAATTGTCTGGAAAATTCGAATTTACTTTCCTTTATAATTAGTTCTCTTTATAGAAAGTCATAATGGATTGATTATTTATTAATTGGCTCTTACGGAAACTGTGATGACCGTGTTAGGTGTGTCGTTTTGTTACTTCTTTGAAGTGATTTGCAAAGACGGCTTTATGAAAGGTTGAATAAGTAGGAAGGAGGACTATTCGAGAAGTACTGATCATGTAGTTTCAGGAATAAAAATTTATCGGATCGCGACCTTTCAGAATCCACTATGCTCGTACATATGGCTGGTTTACACGTATAACTAATAAGAGACTCGGCACCGTCTCAAAGGTAGGAGCCAGCACAATAATGTCTAAAATGACATATATGCTGTTGATGTTTTGGATTCAATTACACAGAAAACACTTCTCTACACAGTTTGTATTCCAAACATTCGTTATGGAATTAAATCATATATCATTCACAGGATTTCTACACAATATACTAAATGAAAGGTAAAACTTGTACTTACATGAAACACTGTCATGCAGTAATATTATCATATTACCACTGAATGAATTTATGATTCCGTTGCATTTCTATGTGGCACATTTCTATATATGATGATGTTTTCCTGTAGCATTTTCTGTTATAATAATGAATTTGATACCCAACAAATTATTTGACTCATCCAGCTCAATACACTGTGATGTCTTGGTTTTTTTAAAATTTCTACTTTGTTGCTGTCATCCTAAGATAACATTTTCTCCAGATCTTCATTGAGATATAACACTTCTTGTTGTATTTGTTATTGGCAGCTGTCGTTCGAGCGTCTAAATCAATGATTCCTAAAGTACTCCAGATTGATCCCCAGGGGTCCACGAGAGACTCGATAGGGGTCTACGTTAGCGTGACCAAAAGTGGGGGTTCATATTTCGTAGGCGGGATCCACGAAAATTTATCTGGTTTCGAACGTAAAGAACTAAAATGTTGGCTTGTCACAGGTAGAATGCCTTAATGAGGATATTCAGACATATGTTCAACATTCAATTGCCCTGCATGATGAATTCAGAATCAGATTCGAAGATATTCTGACGGTGGAACTACTACCATGGATCATAAATCCATTTGATGAAACGGAAGAGGAGTTACTCGAACTCAGCACTGATGGTCATATCATATGTCGTCAAAAACCTTTTAACAGAGAAAGGGAAAATTTGCGGTTGCTGTCAAACCATCAACAAGTACATCCCTCCAATTAAAATTATGATTTTTTTGTATTCGTCATTGCATGTAGAAATTACGTTATTAATGTTTAATTTTAGTTACATTACCACTGAATAATAGTATAATAATTAGAGAGTTTTCTAAATAAAATAAGTGAGAATTGATTGGTTTTGTGCTGCGAGTAGATGCAAAAAAGTAAATTTGGATGGAATCACTTTTTCACATACACTCACAGTACAATCACGGAATCAATTAACCAAGCAATTCAAACTTTTTATTCGAAAATTGTTAATTTGTGGTTGGACAACACAAATTTCCATACTTATATGTAATCTTCACATTTTTTGTCGAGTTTTGAGAATATGGTAGAAATGTAGCTGCAGGGGGTTCACCGGAACCAGCAAAATTTTGAAAGTGGTCTATATGATTAAAAAAAGTGTGGGAACCTCTGGTCTAAATGAAAAGAGTCTAGTGTGCTTTTGGATTTCTGATCTTTTAAAATGAATCGTTAATGCTGCAACAGAAAACTGGTCGGGGGCAATATGGATTCTGGGAACACCATCATTTATGGTAAAGGTACAGAGAACTATCTATGGCCACTGATAAGAAGAAAGCGAGATCGCCTCGAACAGAAACCATTTGATAACCCATAACATCGACATTCAGTTAGTAAATTCTTATGCCGCAGACAGGGTCAAGGAACTTGGAAATACCAAGCGCTGCAGCAGTTGCCAGGTTGGATTCAGATTCAGAGCATCAAGCATGTGGCAAAACCTTTGGTTCTGAAAAATGTTTCCTGTGAGTTGATAGTTAAATTTGACAATATTTTTCATACTCTTGGAAGAAAACAACTAAGGGAAGTATTAGCTAATGAATATTTATTTCAAGTTGGAATTACAATAAAATTAAAACGATTTTTTAAACAGTTTCTAAGATACGTCCAATGAGGAAGCTAAAAGTAAACACCTGGTATGTAAATATTATTACAATGCAATTACAAATACTCGAAACTTATTTATAATTGAAGCAGTAGAAGTAAATTGAGTTAAGGTTAAGATAAATAGAAATAAAATCCATAATTTTAATACTTTAGACCTTATTTAAAGTTTCTCACAGCCCATTTACTAGATAAGTACGTATTATTCGAACTTTTTGGCACAAAGCCTCGGCACCCTAAGAACTAGGAAGTAATAACATTCCGCCGTCTACGCCTGTTATTTTTGAACGCTGTTATGCAATTCGAAACGCATAAATAAAACAGTCGGTTACATTCTATCTGGTCAGTAGTCAGCTGCGTCTGTTGCTCGAAATCGTGTCAAAGTATTTATAAATTTAAATGGGAGAAGTTTACTTTTAATGCAAGTTTGTTCATTTACACAAAAGCGAAGGGTCGACAACCGGATATCTGAAGACCTATAGCGACGTTGCCATTGAACCGTCTCGAAGAACTTGTTCCGGGTTTTTCTTTCTCTTTGTGACTTTAAGCCGTTATAACTGATACTGATACTATCTCGGATGACCGTCATATCCAGTTACCAATATTACCACGTATTATTAAACACTGTAAAAATAATGACATATGAGAATTCATATTGTTGCATCACGGTGTCATTTAAACCGCTAGTGATAAATCCATATTTTGGGTGGTTACTAGAGAAATTATTGACCAGAAAAAAGTCTATAACATGCCTGAACTTAGTGGATATGATTTTATGGTGTATAGAAGACACGGATATTGTTTACTTATGGATATTCTAGCAGATATGACAAGGACTTCATTCTGGATCGATTACCACAAAGTTTGTGGCTCATCATGCATCTGCTGAAATGGATTGCACTACCTTCTTAATTGATCGGATGCACTGTACGAACATTTTACGACGTTCTGGAGGATTCACTTCAATATAACTTCTAGTTTAAATAGTCTGAAACAAAAGTTTATCTTTTTGTTCCATTTCATTACCGTCATATTTGTTGTGCTCAGGAAAGCTCTTCATGCCGGAGTAACAGCTCATGCCAAGAACCATCGCAAACTCTAACAGTTCTGGTTTCTGTAACTGCCAGGTCACTGGTAAAAAATATTTCCCCGGTATCGGCTGCAATTTAATTACCGCCCAAATTAACGGGAAGTTGATTTTGTGTGTGATCTCACATTCCATGCGGAATATTACTTTGTAATTCTACTACGAAAAGAAATGTGAAATTTATCATTGTAATTTTTCATTTTGAGTGTACTGCGATGAAATAAAACTTGATAAATTAAATTTGCGATATAAATAAATCTATGGTATTATTACACTCTACCTGAATTTTATAATGGAATTTTACACTCTCATAATACTTTTGCACTGCAATTTTTCTTTCTAAGGTTATCTTACCTTTAGATAATCCGTAGTAAGTAGGTACGTATTCTGAACTATTTTGAAAGAAATGATACCTTAATCCCTTGTTCGGATGTTGACTTTTGGAATTAATCCAGTGCCTTATATATTTCAGAGTCCACTTTTATCTTGTAACTTTGATAATCACCTCGAAATGAAACTGAACAAAATGACAATTTTGAAAAATGAGAAATAAATTTTCAAATGAACATTCATTCCTAAACATCTCATCTTTTTATTTATTCCCCAAACATTGGCGGTGTTATTCTGCAAGAGAAATCAAAAATTATATTATAATCAATTTCGGAAAGCTGAAAAAAAATGTTTTCGATTCATTTCACAATTCTAAATCGACCAAACTCAACAAAATTGGACAATAAGTAAGAACACTGTATACTTTCCGTTAGTGATGAATTGAAAAAAATTAACAGAAACACGGCAGACAAAATATTCGCAAAATTATATTTTTCGTACTGATCATTTTCTTTGAAGCAGACATGGGTCTGAGAATTAACAGAAAAAAGGTCACCCACAAATATAAGAGTAATCGTACCATGTCGTGGGGAATATCCACCATTCAGTTGGAAATTCTTTTTTTATAAAATAAAACGTTACGATTTCACACAATAAATATTTTAGATAAATATCCAATTTTCAATGAAAAGTACATTACTTATTAAAATTACAACTGCGAATGCGAAAAATAATTCATTACAGAGAGTATTTTTTCAATATATCCAAAGTCATTTTGATCTTTCAGATGTAAATTTTAATCATTTTTTCCAGTGTAGAATCATCATTTTTCGTATAAATACACCCTTTTGGTGCGGTAAAACGGACTACAGGAGTTCCGCGTCCAAAATTGCCGACCGAAGTTTGTCTCCCACAAGAAAAGAGGTCGTGAACTTTCTGAAACATATTCATGGCAGAATTTTCAAGACAACTGCTGAGTCTTGTTGCGAGCGTCATTCGGAAGAAACATCACGAAATAAAACCCATGACCATATTTTCGTCTTGTCTTTAATTTTTACTTTTCTAGAATACATGAATGCGATAGAGATTGGTTAAGAAATCAACAAAGCATCATTCACAGTTCACTGTGATTACTATTTGTACATCCAGCGACCATCCAAAAATTGTCACACTGCAGCTGCATAATGAGGAGGTGCACCATCCTGCTGAAAAACTATTTTATTTTCGAATAAATTGATATCCTCCTCAATTGCCCTATTGATGCACGGTATTATTCGATTCTCCAACATATCCAAATATCTATAACTAGTCCAATTATCATCGATAAAAAAGGTCCTATGATGTGGTAACTTAAAATTCCTACCCAAACATTCAATCTTTGAGGTAGTTGGGTATGAACTTGACGGTATAAATGAGGATTTGTATCACTTCAATATCGACAATTTTGCCGATTCACCTCTCCATTCAAACTTAACGTACATTCATCCAAAAAACAAAAATTATACAAGAAATTCTGTTCAGTGTTCTGTTCAGTGAGACTTTCACAAAACTCGATACGTTTATCGAAATCATCTTCGTTCAATTCATGAATTTGTACTTATGAAGGATTCCGAAAACATTTGTACGACTGATTCCTGATTCTCGAGATAACTTAGTGAGAGATTGCGAATTTTCCATTAGTCCAACGTGCCCGAAAACTGCAGGACAAATAGTTTCATCGTTGACAACTTCTAAACGGTTATGCTTTTTATTGTTAACAGATCCAGTTTCCATAAGTTTGTTCAATAAATTCGAAAAGTATTTTTGTGGTACATTTCTGCCTGGATGATTATCATTGAACATACGTGCAGCAGCTCTAGCACTATTTCCATTCTGGTAGTACAAATTCACTATTCTAATCCGTTCCCGAAGCCTATAAACCATTGCTTCTCAAGAATTTACAAAAACAGAAACACCAATTGTAACCCCTCCTGGTAGGTAATCGTTATTGTAGAATGAAAGGAATACAAAATGAAGAGAATATCGAATTCAAACTTAACTAGGCAAAATAAGACTTTTTTGAAGTAACTGTACTTCACAGAAACACCTATGGAACCAGGTAACAGATTGTACAGAAGTTCATTCAGCGTATCTCGTTTTCAACTCAAATCATTTTTGGCTTCCAAAATATGAGCTTCAGACCATATTGTATTCTACTTTGTTGAAATCTGTTCATCATGGAATATCTGATAATGCAAAACAATTGATCCATTTGAAAAAAATTGTGACATGCTATGGGGGTGCAATGGGGAAAGTTAGATCAAATATGAATATGTCAAAATGTGTCCCCCTGTATACTACTGTTGAGGTGTTTTTTCATTTTTCCTGCAAATCATTGTTCCAAAAATTATTCAGGGTGGCTCGTTTTAAATGAAATGCACTGTCTATTACACATATTGCCATTATGTCATATTACATATTTACAAGTTCTGAGTAAATTGATTGATTGCATATGGTTTAATTGACTGATACTGTCTGGAACTCTATTACATGTATTATATTCAAAATAATCCATGCAATCGAAGAAATTGTGACAAATTACAGATTATATAGAGTCTGAGTCATTGATCGTCATCACAACAATGGCAACGCGCTCACTAAAAATTAACTTTTTAAATTGTCGGAATTCGATCAAACTAATTATTTGCATGGAATGGAACAAATGTGTATCAGATGCTAAAGAAGAGAGGAAATAATAGTTATCCTTGGCATTGCTGACGAAAAAGCGACAATAGCGCGATTCAGGAATTAACTCGAATGGGCATAACTTCCAATCAATCAAAACCGCAATTCAATTGTATCGTAATTGACGATGAATGGTGAACACAATAATGTGTAGTAATATGCCTCTAATGATAGATCAATGTTGTTTTAATCAATCATTCAACCAAATTTTTCAATCTTCCTGAAAAAATGGAAAGTACAATTCATGATACATTATATTGGGTTCTTTTAAAAGTTTTGCCCGTTTCAGTGCCATATTTTTCTGTAGGTCCAGTTCTCAATAAATATTTCCTCTACTGCGTCGTGATAGATAGAGATATTGCTATATGATGTCGTTGAGCGTTTTCCAACCAATTTTTCTCTGCAAATTCAAATTGATCCAAAGCGCTACCAAAACAGCTTGAAAAATTAATCTGGCATTTAGCAATGATAATGTTATTGAACGCCCTGTTTGACGTTGGTTTGCGTTATTTCGTTCATGAGATTTCATCCTTAAAGATGAGCCCCAAACTGGTCGACCTACAGAAACTCAGGACGAGGATTTGAGGATCCTCGTGTAGAATGATGGCTTACAAAGTATCAAAACGGTCAAAAAGCTAGAAAAGTGGGTGCCCCACGATTTGAACGTCTCAGTCTCAGTATGGTGTGTCCATACTTTTCAGCAATACTCTCAAGGTCATACACTTTTTCAAAGTTTTTGTCTGCAAAACTTCAAGTTTTTGGTACAGTTATCTTCAAAATACAAATTGTTATCCATTAAAAAACTTTGTATTTCATCTTTCCTCGAATTTTCATTCTTTCCTTTGTTGAGCTGTCGCGAATAATAGGAAGCGTTGTCAAGAACTACTACTATGGTTTTCAAACCATTCCTCTAAAATATTAGCTTCCATGTTTTTATGATAGCCAACATTGTAGTCCACAATTTTTTTTCCACATAATTTCAAAGAATTCAGAATCCACCCTTTACTTCCTCCGCAATGCACAATGATTAGTCGCGATCCTTTGTTTGCAGGCATGTTAGGCGTACACATTCTCGAACCATCAGCCCTTCCTTTCAGAACTGTGTCGTGAGTGTTTTTGTCTATATTTAGTTATTTGTTCTAAGTGTTTGTTACGCAATTCCACTATCCTTCCGTTTTCCATAACTGCTTGACGTTCATTTATTATTTTAAATATAAATCCTAGTTTCTTTATCCAATTGTAAAGATTTTGTCACAGCAGCTCACATTATAGCCGGAAGTATTCAATTTTTTCCTTATCATTTCAGTTGTAGAAATCTCATTGCTTTGCTAACAGTCGTATATTGTTTTTTTCGAATGATTTTACTAAATGAACATCTAAAGGTTTTGGTAATCCTGTATCACATCGCGTTCATAAGGGTTGTTTTAGACTATTTCACCTACAGTTGAGAAAGGAATTTGGGTCAAATCTGATATTGCTTGTAATAGTTTATTTTCCTCGAAACCAAACTTGAGTTGTAGATTCTTATATACATTGAAACATACTCTCTGTGTCTCAATATTCAAATTCACCCGAATCACTGGTATCTCATTTCGCATTGTTCACTCTCGCTATTGGAATCACCACACTGGAAAAAATCTACGTTGTTATCACAGTCGTTATTACTGTTAGTACTTGTCCAAGGACGCCACATTTCAAACAGAAATTTCGAATAACTATAACTGCACCAATATAGAATTTCAACACTCTAATCGCGATCAGTTCCTGAGCTGAACAAGACGGCGATAACCATCCCCGCATTCCCGATTTATATTCGTCAGCGTAACATGACTTCGAATTTAATTTTATGACTCTTCAGCCAATCGCAAAACTCGGTTAGTAAAAATTATCCAATACGAATCGCTAAGTCTACACTCCGCGTGGAGTAGTTCGCTGCCGGTTCATTTCTGTGTATTGGTTTTTTTTTTGGCTTTTGAGAGTGCCGTCAACTTTAAGAGTGCACAATATCATTTACTTCGACTATAATTCCTATAAAGCTAAAATGTTTTATACAGGTGCTCCTTAGGTCTTAGATGTGCACTAAAGAAGACTTTTCAAATATTCCAACTGGGACGCCCCACGTGGACGTAAAAGAGACGCGTTTATTCATATTTTTGGAGGCTGAAATTTTGTACGAATTTCGTTTTATGTTGTAGATGTGCAATAAGAAAGGATTTTCAAATATCTCGACTGGGAAGCCCCCCTCGGATACATAAGAAAATTCTTTTCTCACTGTTTCTCCGTAATGTTATATTTTCCGATGGGTAAATTCATAGTATCAGCATTGCACCCGTGCGGAGCCACAGCGGGTCACTAGTAGGTATATATCGAGCGCTTCAAAAGTTATTCCAAAAATAACGTTAGAGAGTGGATCTATTTAGCTGTTTCAATTGTTTACTGAAAACATATTTGGAAAGTTCGGTACTGGGTGAATCAAAACCTCAAGAAATTCAACAGGCTGGCTGGCCGTATACAGTGTGGTCCACTAAGTGTGCAAAAAATGGGAAAATTTTATTCTTGACAAAAGTTGGTGCATGTTCCAAAACTATACCAAGTGTACCTGAAATGGCTTTATGACAAACACCATACAGGATAGGCCGAAAAATATAAGGTTCATTCAAAAAATATAGAAATATGTTGAAAAAAAAAAGTTTCTTGGGATTAGAAGTTATGTTCAGATACGAAGTCATGGCCTGCTATTCGAATTTTGAATTTTG
>WOGO01007953.1:0-10877 GCA_015342085.1 Leptinotarsa defecta
ATAATTCACTCATAAGTGAATATTACTGGAGTTTTTTCCCAACATCAAATCGTTATTTTTAACACCTCGACACGTGTTTCGATCACCAAGTGATCATCTTCAAAGAGGAAAATTTTTGTGTCGAGGTGTTGAAAATAACGATTTGTTGTTGGGAAAAAAAAACGCCAGTAATATTCATTACTACATCAAAGGTTCCAAACAGTGCATCACAAGTCACTCATGAATGTTTTGTGAGTTTTACCTGATATTATCTTTTCTATCAGGAAAATTGGTACCTGGAAAATTGGTACCTGCTTTAATGTAAAACCCAAAAGGGATAGAATGAAAAAGTCAGGTATATATAGAATAGAGTGTAGCTAATGATCTGTAGTATATACAGGCCAAACCAGTAGAAATTTTGAAATGAGATTGCGTGAACACGTCTGTTTGGACAAAAAATCTGCAATGTACGAACATATTCAAGAATTAAACCACAGGATGAATGAAGATAACCTCAGAATCCTGGCATTTTGTATCTCAATTACCTGTCTTTGCAGCATACCTGAAAATTCTATAAAATCGATGTTTCAAAATTCAGATTTCAGTTTTATACTTGATAATGGGATCAAACCCGAAACCGGTCGTATGGATAAAATTTTCCAGTGATATTTAGACAAAAGTGTTTTTATTCATTTCATTCAAGTGATCATGAATTACCATAAAGCAAACAATTCATCAATCATACATATTGAATATATCGTTCATTATAGAGCTCTGAAGCAAGCAATGATCATGACAAAAGTGCAACGTGTTTTGGAATTCTAGCAGTTTTCATGGTTAACACCATATTTAGATTTGAATACCCATTTACGGAAATGATTTCTTGAAGAACCTGTTTCACCTAATGAACAATGCAGTCTTTCGTCAGGTTATTTCATGGAAATATGAATTTTGTTCTTATAAATAACTTTTTTGCAGGTAAAACGATGAATAATATTAGAAAAGAATGGAGATGAAACTAGTTAGAGACTGGTACGAAAGATATGGAGCCAAGGCATATATTTCAAAAACCGAATTAAAAAATTGCACGATTTTTAATGAAACTCTTGTAGTTGAATAAACCAATGTATGTGGGAATGAGCATATTTGAACTGGCGGCGAAAACGAAAATCTATGGATTCCATCATGAATATATGCTCTCTCATTGCAATAACTGTTCAGTTCTCTACACTCATATATACAGTTTGATATATGAAATTGAAGATCAGACTACATTTGATTGCATTCCACAAGATCATACGCGATCAAAGGTTCAACAGATGATAATATAATGACTTGTAAAAATTACATCAGAAGTTATTGAAAGAAGAATACGGGGATGAAACTCCAAAATGAATAACTATAGTCTCACCCGACCTGAAAGTTGACGCAAAAGCTACGCAACGAAACGATAGAGCATTTGAAGAAACATATAATTCAATTTTCAGCATTTTGTAATAGAAAAATTTCAGAAAACTTCTTTGAAAAATGTATTTGTGAATATATCAATGGGGTAATCAGATCTCAATGAATGTTTTTTATTATATATTTTTCAAATTCGTGAATAATTCCTTCCTACGTTGGAAACTAACCGGTTTCACTAACCCCTCACTCCTAACTAACACGGCGCTAATGATAGTCTACGAGCATCATTTATATATTCGAAAGCTGAAATTTTGCTCTTTTACGTAATGGTGTTGTTACAAATCATTATGATTCAATCGAAGTAGACTAATTTTTTATTTTTTCCAATACCCCAAGTGGAAAATCTCTTTTATTTCCAGAAAAGGTTTTTTGTTTAATTCAATTTCAATTATTCGATATGTAATGAGATGAAGATGCACCATTGTTCGTGACGCGTTACAGTGCAAATTATATGGGTTTTTGGAAAAAAAATTGAGTTGTAAATGCGTGTTTTTCGCTGCGGTTGAAAATGATCTTTCCAACGCATTATATTTTTGTGGAATTTTCATGCGAGTTTTCGCAACATAAATGAACGCTTTATTGCGTTCTTTTTTTGATACACATTTAAATCGTTTTTGTGTAGATTATACCGTGAAACATTATAATGTCATCAATACGGGTTTTCTGGAAAGAAATGGGCTCAAAAATGCGCTAGTTGCAGTTGAAGTGCTCAAAACGACAAAATGACCTTTCCAACGCGTTATATTTTTGCGAAATTTCAATACTAGTTTTCTCGACAGAAATGAACGCTTCATCGTATTATATTATCAAATAAAATATATTTCATATTGAGTCATTACTGACTAATGTTAAATTTTCTAAGTTCATCAAATATACATTTGCTGTGTTGACAACCCCCGCAATGTTGTTTGTTTCCTCTTTGTCATTAAATTCAGTTTCCCCTCCCCTTTCGCATTGGGAATCTTACACCTTGATTATCCGACTACCTCATTGACGGCCACTTAGCTGGAATCTCTTCTGAGGGCTATTTTATAGGTTTTTGAGGTTATTCCAGATGAGGGGCCATAGGTACAATTCCAGAGCTGTGTGTTTCGGCTTGGATGGTTATAGGTCGTCTGTGAGGATCACGTTAACGTCGAATGGTTTGCTGATGTAGTTAATACCCTGCAACCATGGGAGGTTCTCTGAAATGCGTCACAAATCTGTGTTGCTTACCTACCTGACAAAGGCAGTCACAGACAGACCTCCGTCCAGGTCCTCAATAAATTGAGGAAAAGTCAGGCCCTGGTCAAACATGGACCTGCGATGTTGACGATGGATCCATGGCCGTGCTGGCGAGGATGGGTTTCAGACCACATTTTGGTTTTCAGCAGGTTTTATTTTGCCCTAAAATCCGGGCACCTTGCCAGCAGGAAACTACTCAACCGAATCACTCTAGTGTAACCATTAGAGTAAAAAAAGCGGGGCCGAGTGGAAATCCATCCAAACATAGGGGTAAACCAGTGGCTCACACACGACCCAAGGCTGTGAAAACAGTTGGTTCTCAGGAAACGAAGACGGCTAACGTATCTTGGAGAAAACCAGGAAAAAGGCTGGACTTGGCTCTTCAGAAGCGAAGACAAAATTCGTCATCCAAATTTCCCTATCAATTTAATGCAGAGTACAACAGACTGTTGGTTGAGACTGGAAGTCACAGCATTCTGGAAATGACCTCTGACTTTGTGCCTCCAACTGTCAACTACGAACTGCTTCATGAAGTACTGTTCTTAAGTAGAGAGGACTGGATCCTTCGGGAGAAGGAAATATCAGGAGAAGATAGTTGTTGGTTCATGGATGGATAAAAAACACCTTTCGCTTCTGGTGCAGGTGTTTTCAGTCGCAGACCCAGGACAGAGATATTGAATTGCCTAGGAACCTATGCGACTATATTTTAAGCGGAAATTCATGCGATTGAACTGTGTGCGGAGAGATTGGAAGAATCCAGCCTCATTCGTAAGTCAATAAAAATATTTTCGGACAGTCAAGCGGCGTTGCAAGCTCTCGGCTCCTACAAAGCAACGTCTAAATTGGTAGCAGATTGCCAAAAACGACTCTTTTCGATAGAAATATTGTTACTGGTCTGGATTCCTGGCCATATTGGCCTGGAAGGCATTGAGGATGCTAACTTCCTTGCAAAGTAGGGCTTCATCGGATAAGAACCTGTCTTTGAAATCACTTCAGGCTTTGCCAAACAAAGATTGACCACCTGCATGGCAAGAACATTCATGGACTTGTGGCAGAATCTTCCAGGATTGGCTCACCCTTTGAAGCTTGATACCAAACCGTTGTTTGAACTGCGATGTCTAGCGGGCCTTCTTAGAAGTCACTGTCATTTGAATGATCATACTCAGAAAGTCGCACTGTCGAAAGACAGTGTGTGTCGCCTCTGTTTGGAAAATGATGAAACAGCAAAGCACATACTTTGTGTCCGCTCCACTGGGCAGAGCCATACCCTTACCATCTCACCTGAAAAACCACTCACCATACAAACCAATCGGCTTCGTTGAGAAACTAGGTTTATTTGGTCGAGTGTGAATAGATGTGAGCCATAATGTGAGCCTTTGTGGGTTGCAGTAGAGGTTTGAATAGACCACCTCACTTTGGACCTAACCTACCCCCTTTCACTTCATTTGATGTGCTTCACGTCACAATTCGTCTCCATATCATCTAGACAAACTTGGGGATCTTTTCGAAAACCAATGCAATTACCAAATTCAGGATCCAATTTGAGGACCCAGTCGTATACCTATTCGAAGACCATACTGCCATTTCTTGTTTCCATTTTTATAGCGATTTGACTATTGAAGATACTGCTTAGTGCCCTTCTGGTTGCCTTTCTGTTTCTCCTTTGTAGAATGATTATGCCTCAATTTTCCTTTGATTCGACGTGCTGTACGTGACGATGCGACTATTATTAACAAAAATGCGGCTCAGTGCCTTTTTGGCACCATCTTTGTTTTGTATGCGATGAATTCTGCATCAGTTTTTTTTTCATTTGATGTGCTGCATGTTGAGATCCAACTATTATTGACGAATATACGGCTTAGTGCCCTTCTGACGTGTTCCGTCATGCTTGTTTTTTCTGTCGATAAATTTAACATTTCTTCTCCTTTCATTTGACGCGCTGTACATGATGATCCGACTATTATTAACGAAGATGTGGCTTAGTGCCCTTCTGGCCGCAATCTTTGTTTTTTCTTTGATGTTGAATTCTACATACCTTTCCTTTCTATTCGACATGCTGTACATGACGATCCGACTATTATTAACGAAGATGCAGCTTAGTACTTTTTTGACATATTGCGCCATTTTTGTTTTTTCTTTGTCGATGAATTTTACATTTCTTTTCGTTTCAATTGACGTGCTGTATATGATGATCTGATTATTATTAACGAACATGTGGCTTAGTGCCTTTCTATACGCAATCTTGGTTTATCTTTGAAGATGATTTCTATATTCCTTTCTCTTCCATTTGACAGGCTGTACGTGACGATCCGACTCATCTTAACGAAGATACAGATTAGTGCCTTTTCAGTATGTCAGAAACTACGATTTTTCTCTACTCCACACTGACGTCATCACTTTCTCCCACATGTACACATACATATTGCATCGCATCACTCCCACATACGTCACACCTACTTCGAGTTGGGTGTTTCACAGGGTTCCACTCGGAGGTCTAAGAAAAACTGAAATGAAATGAATGACTGACATAATAAAAAATATGGAATTATGTGCATAGCATATGTACTGAAGTTTGATTTAGTATAGCTTTGTGCCGTTTATATTCGAAAAAATCAAGAACTGTTTACAGACTTACATCATTATTGATTCATCCTACTGAAAATTATATCAAATGGAGAATACTGTGCACCAAATTCACTCTGAATACTGTGATTTTTCATCTAGATGTATCCATCTAGTTAGAATGGTTTTTAGATCACCGGAGCTGAATCTATACCATACACTAGTTTGGGTGTATATGTCACTTTAGGATCAGTTCTGAATTTAGAAGAAAGTTTTATTTTCACTAACTTCAAACACATGTCAGTTTCAGGAAATCAGATCAACAAAAAGCCTAATACAACCAAGATTATACTATATTTTGATGATTTATGTATTCAATGCATTCATTTGGTTCTATGGTGGTGAAAAGTTATCAAGTGAGGTAAGTTTGAGCTATTCAGAAGGTTAACTATTTTTAAGGGGTGACTCTATCGTGATTGGCATAATAATTATTCAGTAGTTTATATAACTATTCTTTTTCTGTTACTATTCTTCCCTGTTGAGTGCAGCACGATGTAGTTGTGGCGTTCATACCTGTGAAACTCGATATATGTAGTATTCGTAACTTTCATTTGCATGTATTTCAATTATCAGTTTCTGTGTGTTTGAAGTGATTCTGGTATGTATAAATGAAAAACATCAATCATAAAAATGTTTATTTTCTATGCAATACTCAACTATAAAGATCCATCGAACATGTCAGATAATTATTAGCCGTGGTGTCCAATCAGTGTAGAAAACTCAAGGTTGATAAATCTATATTTATAAATGCAAAAGTCACTCACTTAACACTTACCTATTCATCTCTGTGTCTCCTTACTGGTAAATCCTAGTAGTAGGCTGAAAAAATTTGATTAAAGTTGCTTGTTAGGTCTTTGATGCGCACTGAAGAAAGATTTTTGAATATTCAAGCCGAAGCCCTCCCCCATGGAGCACATTTATATATGAAAATTACATTTTTAACACTGTTTCTCCGTACCGCTATGTTCTTAGAGGCTGGAATTTTCTATGTAGGTTTTTTTCATGATGTAGATGTGCAATAAGAAACGATTTTGAATATTTGAACTGGGACACCAGCCGCGGGAAAAAGGCTCGTTTCTAAAATGAAGTCACATTTTCATCACTATTTCTACGTGACGCTATATTTTTGGAGGCTGAAATTTTGAACGTCGATTCGTTTCATGTTGTAAGTGTGTAATTATGGAGGATTTTTTAAGATTCCAACTGGGGCGTCAGCCGCGAGAAAAATAGGTGCGTTCATGAAATAAAATTAATTTTGTATCACTGTTTCTCCGTACCACTAAAATTTTGTATGTAAGTTCGTTTTATGTTGTGGATGTGCAAAAAGAATCAATTTATGAATACTCAAGTGGGGCGCCAGCCCTGGGAAAAAGGCGTGTACATGAAACAAAACTATTTTTCGTCACTGTTTCTCCAGGCTTTCGAATTTGGCTTCGGTGAATTCATATTTAGTATCAACATTGCACTCGTGCGGAGCCGGGGAAATTATCGGTGAAGTCTTTTTCGAATTGTTTCGAGAAAGATCCTTTTCAAAAATGATTTCACGATGGATGGTATAAAGCTTACCTGAGATATTACCTCATTTTGACAATTCGCTGAGGTTCTAATAACAGCTAATATATTCCTGAGAAGGATACGCAAAAAGGTTCAAAGATATCAAATTATATCATATTAGTTGTTGCTTGCGGCTTGATCCGCGTAGAAGTTGGTTTGTAACATTGAGTTTCGTGACAAACCATTTAAAACAAATTTATATTCTTACTTAAAAAAAACAGTATCTGAAAAAAATATTCCTATTGCACTAAGTGATGAATAGCTTAAAAAATCAATTTATGTTACCCATGAGGAAGATCGCAAAACTAACAAAACCGTCAACGACGTCTGTCCTCACGCGTCTGCCGACGTACGGTTCGCATTCTGGGCGATAGCGTTTCAATGCTTAAACCGCTCACTCACCTCTGCGCATCAGTGGCTCACTGCGTTGCGTCGATACAATTGTATCAATTGTCATAAGGACTTGACAGATATTCTAAAATGTGCATTGTGGGTATCTACTCCAGTTGTATTTATGGTTCAGTACTTTGCATATAGAGGCTACCATAAAAGAGGTAGGTTTTCGTGAACTTTCATTTAGAATTATTCAACAGTATAGGTAGCGCAAACCAAGATAATTTTGTGAAGGAAAAATACAAAAAAAAAGTGTGAATCTTACAAAAAAAGGTTAAAAGTAATCAATTTCAAAAATTTATTCTATATAAAGATGTGTAGATCATAGAGAGTTAATTTTTGAAATTGATTACTTCCTTCTTTTCACTGGATTCCTAAATTTTCTGTATCAAGATGGAGAAGTAGAGAACCAAAACCTGTCTTTTCCAAAAATTATTATCTTCTGAAAATGAACCCTTCCAGTACATATAATGTTATATAGATGGAAGAGTCTTGGATTACGCGAGATGGTTTCTCGTGGAACCTGAGGTTTTTCGCGGTACTTCTTGCTCGTCTCACTAGTGTCTTCTCAGCAGCCACCAGCTCTCGTATTCGCTTTACTGCGGACGTGAGGTATATGTTAGCCTCCCTATGATACATCACATATTGCATACGTAACGTGTGTTCTTTCGCCAATGTGATCTTAGCTTCCATTTTGTGTACCGGCCGTTCAATATTCCGAACCCCAAGGCCGGAATTTCGTACTTCTGATGCGGAAAAATGTTCAATGACGCTGTACATGGCGGTGTGATTTGCCAGAGTTCACCCTCTAATGTTAACAAAGTATGAAACGAGCCTTCCGAACAAGCCAGTTCTTGTGACTTCAGGTGGAGCGCCCTGCGAGTTCTGATTATCTCCATTGATGATATGATGCGAGTCTCCTCTGTGGTATGCCAACGTGTGGTAGAACTGTTTTTTCCACCACTTCTTCAGCATGTCGGAAGCATGTCGTCGAAGATTGGATGCGCAATCCCTGTGGTTTCAGATGTGGCTCCGGATGTGTTCTACACCAGAAAGCATGCATTCTCGCTATGTACCCTTTTGGCGCGGGCTTATTATTCTCGAAGCCATGCATAAGGCTGCATCTTGCTCATGAGTCCACTCAAAGCGTTCTTAGTCATTCCAGGGTTGTCATCGTTTGGCAAATCATCGTTATGGGCCCCATCACCTCGCCTCTAACCCCTCCAAGTATATCGATTATGGGGACCTCTTTCCCAACTACCAGGAACCGAGTCCGTGGGGTTAGCCCTGTAGATGCATAGCTGGCACTGGAAGGAGAATAGTGTTCTACCTCCCGAGTGCGCCTGGGCTGCCGGTCCGGTTTTGCACCAATAGGGAATGTTCCTCAATTTGGGTTATTACAGCAAATGCAAAGTTTAATTCATGAATTCTTCAAATTCACTTCGAAAAGTATTGAAATTGATGTTTCAAATGTTGAGTTTAGATTTTCAGAGGGATTTGTTTCTAATTCAGATATTGGCAACAGCGCCTACATCAAGTTGAAATAATTTATACGTACCTAGATATTCTACCTTAAAAAAGGAAAATTATCTTTATAAATCAACAATTGAGGCAAAATATAAATTATAGTTCAAGACCACCTCCACAAGCCACATTAATAACAGTTGTTTTGTTATTCAGTTATATAAAGGAAGATAGGTTAGGTGCACAAAATGTCATATGTCAAAGAATGTCTTGGAACTCGGAACATAAGTGAACAGGACAGCATGCCTCTGAAATATGTCATCTTTGTTTATCTCATACAGGTAACAGATTCATTGTCCTTTATTAGCCGTAACCGATGTTTCCAAATGGTGAAATAGAAACGAATCCTTATAAAAGTTCAATACATTATTTCATGATAAACGATAAGTTTAAAATGCGTTATTTTAGAGCTCTTTTATGAAAATTACTTGATTTTCGTCAGGAGGAACATTCCCCATTCCTCGTGTATAACTGGTGGCGCAACTTACCAAAGACCTCAGGTGTTAGTGTAGTGTAGGTACATTATTATTATAGATCAAAGAACTTTGCCACCTTATTGTTGAGTTCAACAGCCATATTTTCACAAATCTGTTGTAATTTCTCAATGTAAACACAAAACCATTTGAGTTTTGGTTTTATCGCGAAACAATTTGTAGCATATACGAATATTTTCAGGTATTTATTGATATACGGTAATGATTTATGAGATAACTTCATATCATCTGCGAATCCATTGAACATTCCAAAACTTCAGGAAAGCTTTTAATATATAATATAGTTGGGCTCTTGCATATACTTTCCAAAACGAATCTCTCCTACGCTCTTCATAAAAAAAATTCATTTGTTTCTAGTCTGAAAAAATTATTGATAATCTTTACGAATGCCCCTGGTATGCATGGAATAAAAAAAATAAAGACGTTTTTCTTCTGCTGATGACCAATAGCTTGAAACCGATGACTTTTTCTTCTTATGGAATATTAAATTTACGATACCCCATCACGATTCAGGTTAGTATATGTGCATGTCTTGTATCTTCAATGTTCAGTATGATTTTTTGTTTCATAATATCGTTTTTTCATAAAAGAAACAAAATTCGTATGATGTCTTTTTTCTTTGTATCAGGAATGATACTGTACTATTGTTCACTTCAAAAACTTTTTTGTAGATTTTTTGTTTGAATATTTTATTTTTCCTTTGAATGCATACTTCAAAATCATATTCAACAAAGTTCTTCAATGACTTGAGACAAAATTCTTTGACAGTAAAAAAAATCATTTCAAAATACCTATTTACAGTTGAGACAACGAAATAATTTCATCAATGAGATACGCGATAAAATATACACAACAAAAGGTATTTTTTTCTTATATAGCATTTTTTTTCTATTAGTGATGAATGAAAATAAAACAGATACCATTTGCATTCAATCAACGATGGCTCATGTATGCAATAGTAGATTGCACTGTTTACATTGAAGAGAGAAAGCTTTTCAAACGTGGGGCAATTTCTTATATTTTGAGGCCACATAAAGATGTTTTTTATCGTTTGACATTTTAATGTTTTTATTGTGAATTTTATACAGTTTGAAGTCTTTTATACTAGACAAATATCTGTTTTCATAACTGATAAATTTCGGGCATTTCAAATTTCATAGTAACTTGTATATCTCAATTATGAATCTTTACATTGCTATATATCGAAATAGAAAATGAAATATAAAAAAATATTGTTACAAGTTGAAGAATTAACTGTCTTGAACAAATTTATTTCCAACAATTTGAATGAGCTCACTTAACATTTTTTTTTTATTTCATTATTTGAAAGTTTATGTTTTAAATAGTACATCTGCAAAAAAATCTGAGATTTCACTCTTTATTTCCCCCCTCAAATTAATAGTTGAATGTAGTCAAGCTTGACTTCATATCAGTCGACTCGACGACAAGGGAGTGCTGGCGGCGATGGCAGCGATTCATAATCTCCAACTACAGACCCGGTTGCCACCGCTCGAAGCTCGTTGCCTGGTGTGACGTCAAGATGTACCGCGGGCGATCTCACATTTTCAATTGTTCTTGCTCAGTTATTAATTGACATATACACCGGAAAATTTTGTGAGATAC
>WOGO01007955.1:0-10876 GCA_015342085.1 Leptinotarsa defecta
TACATATGAAAATTACGTTTTCATCACTGTTTCTCCGTATCGCTTTATTTTCGGGGCGGAAATTTTGTGTGTATTCGTTTTATGTTGAATATTTGCAATAAGAAAGGATTTTTGAATATTCCAACTGACGCGTCAGTCGCGAGGAAAAGCGACCTTTTCTCACTATTTCTCCGTGTCGCTTTATTTTTGAAGGCCGAAATTTTGTATGCAGGTTGGTTTTATGTTGTAGATGTGCAATAAGAGAGGATTTACTGGGATGCCAGCCGTGGGGGATAAAGGCGCGTCCATGAAAAAAATTATCTGCTCATCACTGTTTCTCCATTCCCATTAATTTCCTGTGGGTGAATTCATATTTAGTATCAGCACTGAACACGTGCTGAGCCGGAGCGGGTCGCTAGTTTTTAGTATTTTCTTTTAGTACTTATTTATGACTAATATCAGCACCATTGTTTATTTTCTTCAATTTAAGTGACCAAGCTTTGTTATGTGATGGAATAGGCCGATACTGGTAAAAAATCCATAACGTGTTAGAAGAACACTTTACAAGGTGTGTCAATAAGATGTGAATCTTTGGGCAATGAAGCGTATTTTGAGTTTGACTTCGGGGTTGCCTTTTCGTAAAAAAAGAGTTTGTTACTGTCTCTACTTTGCAATTATTTGTTTACCTTTCCTATTTGCTCCATTTGGCAAAATTAATAATATGCAGGCCTTCATAATAAACCCCAATAATTGAATTGAATTGTGCCCTACGAGAAGAATATTGGCATTTATCGAAGCTTCATAGTGAACCATCGAAACCTATGTATATTTATTTAGACTATACCAGTATTTATATAGTAGCGCTACACCAATGCCTTCTTACTCTTATTTGGACACAAACTTGAATCGCCATAAAAGTAGAAAATCATATGGTTCGATAGTTAGGGAGATCAAGAGTCCGTCAATCCTTAAAAAGAAATTCGAATCTAGATCGAATATCCACAGAAATAATTACTCATCAACTTGTCCAAGATAATGAATACATGAGCATTTTCGCATCTATATATAGTTATATTTTCACTTTGGGTGTTAGTGAATCCGCCAGATAAGGTAACTCACTAATTAGACAAATCTGATTGTGTCGACCGATTGATTATACAGTCAGAGCGTTTGAAAGACTCTTATATTTTGAATTTTACCACTGAAATAATAACAATTCTTAAAATTAATATGATAGATAGATAGATACACACCTTCACCCAATTAGACAAGGCCAATTAGACAAGATAAAAAATATTGTAGGTCAAGATGTCTTATATTCTCATGAATGTGTATTGAATTTTAAAATGAATATATATGCTTGCCACAGTTTATGTTTTGTTGTCTTGAAATATTTCCCTACATGACGTTCTGTAATCAGGTTTAAAAACTAACCTCAACAGTGCCTTTTGTTTCACAAATATTCTGCAAATTTCAGTGGCTAACCCTCAGTCAGTAGAGATTTGGTATCTAGTTTACTTTTTAGTGATTTTATTGGGTAATACGATTGGTTCAGTTTTTTAGATGTAAACTCAATGTGCTCTCGCCATGTGAAAAGGGAATCAACCATTGTTCCTAAAAAATGTGTACGAGTTATTGATCTCAGAGAATAAATGAGAAAATTGAAAGTGAAGTTCTGTAGACTTCGAGGAGAGTATGAATGTTCAATACAAACTGTCTTATTTTCATTAACGATTACTCTGTTTTTGAAACACCACTCATTGAATTCTTACAATGCAGTATTGCCTTGGGTATTCATTTCATCTGGTGTTTTGCTCGATAAAATGTATCATCTACATAAAGTTACACTTTACCGCAACTTATGGTATCAGGAAGATCATTGACATAGAGTAAAAATATCAGCTGACCAAAAATACTACCCTGTGGCGTTCCTGCTGTAACAGAATACTCGTCAGATAATGCACTGTTTTTTTTTTACCTTAAAATATCTGTTATTAAAGAAAGACACAATGAGCCTATTAATATTGCCTCTGATACCAATGTTGAAGAGTTTTTCAGAAATTATTTCAATACTCAGATTATCGAAAGCTCTACTCAAGTCGAATAGAAGTCCGCAACTGCTTTTTTCTCATTGATTGAATCATGGACGTGTTGAACCAATTTGAGTGCTGCTGCTTCCGTTGAATGATGTTTTCGAAAAACATGTTAGCACTTTGTCATCAAGCCGAATGTGTCCAGGTAGTCATTCATTTTGTAAAATGTAATATAGCACTATTATATCTGTATCACTGAATCTACCCTGATAACCCTACATGGTTGAAGTGTCTTTGTTTAAATAAAAAAAATCTATATAAATCGGAAACAGGTTTGTCTACGATCATCACAGAGCAATCTCTAGCTTAAATAACTTTACTCAAAGTAGAATTCAACATCATCTCTTGATCGAATACGAAAAATATTGTAGTCAACGGCGCTAAGACCAAGTAGTTACAACTCGAATGTTTTGTTTTGATAGTGCAACACTCTCCTCAACGCGAGTTTCACCAACCAAGTTGACGTCTTCAAAAGATGAACTAAACTGGTTCTGGTGTGCTTGTTTTGTATTTATTCTGCGCCAGAGATTCTACTTTTACCCTTCATTGCAGATTGTATTGTATATACCATTATCTTCATATTTTTTTCTTTCAGAAAATGAATGAAGTAATCATATTAGAATACATTTTATTATTCAAGTTTTTCGAAAAAATCAATCAGTACTTTGATAATGCTTCAGTAAGTGAAAACTGGTCAAAATCAGCGTAACTGATTTCGGGAAAGATATTTTTATTTTGAGAATAATTTGAGCTGGAATTTTTATGTCACTTCTGACCCAGATCCTTGATTAGGGGAATAATGGAGGTATGTAAGGAATTCCCACTCTAGTAAACTAGTTCTCGGTATCTAATAACTTTCAATAGATAGATTCGGATAATGTATTGATCCCATCAAACTGTCATAGCGTTTTCCATTTCGGTAAATAACCCTAATTTCAAGAATATGCCCAGGCCATATATTTATAATAAATTTCATAAGTCTATCTTAGGTTCATATTTATCCAATAGAAGAACGGTTTCGTAAAATTTATTCCACTAGGATGATGTTCTCCTAGTGTAAATGTATTGATTTGAAATTTTCAGCGATGGGTAACTATACCGACTTGAAAATAGCACATAACTTCTGAAATTTTTTGACATATACGAACTGTAAATAAAACTTCTCGTTTCAACCAAACCTGAAATTTTTGATAATCAAAATACGAATCATCATGAAAATTCAAATTTTCAACTAATTCTATTGGTGAGACTCTTGATAAAATTAACTTTTAATAAACCGCATTAAAATTTCAATGCATCTATTTTTCTTAGTAGGACATTTATTAAAATGCATTTCGGTATTGAAAAAAATCTCAATATTTTTCAATGAATGAATACCAAAAAAGACGGCTAATCTTTGTACCACGCACTTTCGTCACTATTGTTGAATTACTGATATGGGATTTTTTCCAACTAGAAATGGAATTGATGTTCTTGTTGTGGATACGACTATTTCACTACTTAAATGTTTGTTTTATGTATGGTCAGGATCGTGAATTTTTCTTCCTAAACTAATTTTGATACAGTAAAGATAAGAACATATCTAAGACATTCAGCGAAGTTTCCTATAGGATGCCTTCCAATTGGAAACTGACTAAAATTGTTTTTGTCGACTAAAACACTAATCTTTTGAGGTCGCTTCATTTTCAAAAACCAATACGAAAAGGTTTTTCCTCTAAATGAGTAACATGGAATAGAATGGTTCATCCATCAAGTTTGTTTTCCTCTCCAATGTATTAAGGAAGGCAGAGAAAATCCATTTTGCTGACTGGATGTTCCTGCGGAATAAATATTAAATAATGCAAAATGCATATTCTGAATGAAAAATTGGAAAAAATGGAACGCTGCAAAGAAATTATTTACTGCTTCAAAGCCCCCCTTCACTCTTATTTTTCGTAAATTTTGCGGAACGGGTATATGATTATTTCTTCATTAACGGAACAAACCCAGTTCGGTAGATAATAACAAAATACGACAAAATTCCTCAACACTATTGGTGGTAGAATAATAATAATAACAATAATAATGCTGATGAACTTGGTTTAGTTTTCGACACTGATCGAGGCGATCACAACTCTGTCACCGAACTGGAATTCGTTCAGCAAAAGGCCCACATAAAAGACGCAAAGATCACTTCACTCCTGCAGCACAAAGATAAACCAATGCATGGGGTCTTCTGAATCAACATTGAAGATCTTGCTTTTCTAAAGTCGAGTGGGCTGAAGTCGGAAACTGATGGGTTCATCATGGCCTGCCAGGATGGTATCTTCAACACCTTAGTCGACCGCAGTTGCTTAATGGGTTTTGAGGTTCCTGACACAAGGTGCAGGGCCTGCAGCGAAGCGGAATTCGACGTTGAGTTTTCAGCTCCCATTGAGATGGTTGTTCTGACTATTAGAGTCCTTGGTGGAATTATGCCCTCTCCACTCTCGAATTCCAATATCTTACCAGTGCAGAAGGCTGCCATTCTTGACTCATTACGTCTGTAATCATTGGGTCAGAGAATAATGTGCCCTAAGCACACCAATGATTTATCTAATCCACGGTGTGGGAAGTGGTTATTGGTTAATAATGCTTATGGGTTCTGACGACTGTGTCAGATATTCAGAGATGGAGCCCGACAAGCTGACCCTTCGTAAAAAATAATAATACTAATAAAAGTAAAGACGGTAGAGCGAAGAAAGAAATATCCTCCAATCACCTAAAGCTAGATATTTTTCAGATAAAGGTCAGTATAGCGTCAGAATGAGCACGTACCTAGAAACGGAAGAGAATAATAAATTTTCTCATAAAGTAAGTTGTCCTGAAATGCGAGTCAAGCGATGAAATGGTTAAGAGACCTGATTTCAAATTCAGATAGAGATGGAACGAAAACATCAAAATGATCAAATTCATTCGGCAGTCTTTGGATACGTGGATAATTGATGAATGAAATTCAATGAAAAATAATGCACTTCTTTGTACTATCAAATTTGGTCATTATACAAAAAGTTTTGCGAAAGAGAGAGGTATTGAATATTAGAGTTATTGAGCCAAACACTCGAAATAAAATGACAAAATTACAGTACTAAATGGAATCTAAAGGGATGAATCAATTTGAATACAACCTTTTTCAGAGGTTCTGAATGTAACTTTTGACACAATGATTGCAATATTCAATATTAGTTCCACAAAATGACAGGAGTTAGGCAGAGAAGGTGTAAACAAATGAGAATTATTTTTTCAGGTAGAGATTCTTATTTTTCATTTCCTATTCATTTTATGGATTCTGAGAAAATAAATTAAATTTTTAATATACATTCCGCAAAACTTTACGGAAAATGGCAAGAATAATGGGTGAGAAGGGGTGTATACAATTATTTTCTATACAAAATTTCTCATTGTCCATTCCCCATTCAGAATATGCATTTTGAAAAAATAACATCAATATTTTATACATACAGTGAGTAACATGTCACGCCCTCGAAGATTATTATTTCGTACTGTTCAAAATAAAACATTTTATAAGTAAAGTTGACTTCATCTGATATGTTTTGTCTTTACCATGCTAAAATTTTTATTATCTCAAAAACTGATGGATGTTCTTTCAACAAAACAATAGAGAACGATTTCCGCTTCGTAGAAAGATAATTATTTTCTGCCTCCCTCAACCGTCATTTCTTTATCAACAAATTTCTTAAAACACAAGCACTTCCTGTGACTTCGTCGATATTCAATCATAGTAAAAATAAACATATAAACTATAAATAGTTATGATGGCATGTTCGGAGTAAGTTTCATGGGTTATGGAGAAATACAGTTTGTATTACAGTTCACAAATATATGTCTAGTACAAAGTACATTTGATGCTTGTGAATGAACTGATATACTATTATTCTAGTCTAGTAGACGCTAATAGATACACGATATACGGCGTTTTAAAGTAAGCCGTCCTTGTCCTTGACAGTGGCCTTAAAAAGTTAATAATATGAGCAATCCTGGCGTAGACTTGACTGTTTCCGTTGTGTATATCGAGTGTTGAATCACGGCCAAGACATTAAGATGCCGATTGAATGCCAAGCAGGAATGCTTGTAGACTACTAATAAATAAAAAAAAAACAATCTCAGAGTCTCTGAATGAAAGTATAAATATTCTATATTGTCTTGATAGCAATTGGAAGACAAGATTCAGTTTTTTTATCTGAGAGTTTCACATATCTACACATACATTGACTTCAAATTCGAAATGTTGAACCTGGCCTCGTAATTTCATCTATCTCTACTGGAAATGTGTCGATATGAATTATACAGGATTCTTTATTTACTGTTTATACAAAGTGGATTTCTATGAAGCAATAGGATCCGTACCTCAATAATAGAAACATAATTTTAAAAGTCTTTTCAAAATAATATTTAAACCCTCTCCTGCCCTGAATGTAAACTGTTTCAAAATATTGTAATGAAAACAGGGTATATTGTTTGTGAGGTTTTAAAAATATCAATACAACAATACAATTAACACAATACAAAAAATTGAAATGATGGAAGCAAATTGAATACCGAAAATAGTAACTGCAAATACTCGGTTGGAAACATTTTTATTTCCAAAAATTTATAGTTTTACAAAAATTTAATACACTTTAATAGTTGATCCTGCATACTGGCTTCGTGTAGAATTGAAGTTTGTGAAACGTAATATTGTTTGCTGCGCGTGGAAGAAATTTAAGTTCTTTTAGCTAAAGTTAAAAATACTGAGATGAAAATAACCTGATTTGACACAGCCTTTTATTGAATATTCAAGATGACCTTGATGTTTGCAGGTTTTGTTTGATAGACCTTGTTTTGGAGACGAAACAACAAAAAAAGCGGTGAGGTCAGGTATTTTCACTGGCACTACCTATTCAGGAATACTGCTTTAAAATACAGTATTACAGGAGCTCTAAAATACGGTGGTACTACATAGCTGCAGATAGTTGTTGGTTCACAGATGGATTAAAAACACCTCCCGGTTCTGGTGCAAGTGTTTTCAGTCGCAGACCCAGGACAGCGATATCAACCTACCTAGGAACCTATGCAACTCTATTTCAAGCGGAAATTTACGCTGTTGAATTGTGTAAGAAGAGATTGGAAGAATCCAACCTCATACACACGTCAATAAAAATATTCTCGGACAGTCAAGCGGCGTTGGAAGTTCTTGACTCCTATCGAGCCTAAATTGGTAGCAAATTTGCCAAACACGACTCTCCTCAATAGGAAGACTTAACAGATTGTCTCTGATCTGGACTCCTGGCCTGAATGGCAGTGAGACTGCCGACTCCCTTGCAAAGGAAGGTGCTGCAAGTAGCTTCATCGGACCAGAACATGTCATTGTCATCGCTTCAGGCTTTGCCAAATAAAGATTGAACGCCTGGATGGCAAGAATATTTATGGACTTCTGGCAGAATCTTCTATTTATTCGCCCTTCGAAGCTTGATACCAAACAGTTGTCGGACTACAGTAGAGATGAACTAAGATGTCTAACAAGCCTTCTTACAGTGTGTATCGCCTCTGTTTGGAAAATGATAAACAGCAGAGCACATACTTTGTGCCTCCCCCGCTGGGAACCGAATCGGGTTTTTAGGGTTTAGGGGTTTATTTGGTCGAGTGTGAATAGGTGTGAGCCACAATAAACCCTTACGGGTTGCGGTAGAGGGTCGAATAGACCCACTTACTTTGGACCTAATCTATGTAGAAACCATAAAGAAGAATGCGTTTTTTTGTATTAACTGGACTAAAAATGATCATACCATTGTTGTCTGTCTGAAAAAAAATTCTGTGGATATCTCGATCCGGATTACCCTAAAAAAATGATGGTCCAATTATTTGATTTTTTAGAATGCTAACATTTTTTCAGTCTCTTCGTGACTTTTAATTCAAGAAATAATTTTTCCGAGATCAGTACCTTCAGTTCTGATGATGTATATGTCATTGAAGGTCAGAGGTGAATTCATCAGTAAACAATACTCGTAAATAGGTTAGCAATAAAAAGTATATGTTATGGAGTTGACCCATACTTAATGAAAATCCGTAACTTATTCAAATAATACTTTGTTGTGAGATTTTCACTAGACAGTTTATGAAACCGCAGACAACCGCGAAATAATTTACAAAATCGCAACATGATTGTGCAATTATCCACAAACCCTCTTATACGGACATTGTCATACACAGACTATTGAATATTCCACTATCAGAATGTAATTTTCAAAAGGAACTGAATTCAAATCTCTGTCAACAACGGTTATAGTATATACGAATGGCATAAAAACTAAACAGTTACCGAACGTTGGCAGGTCACTCATACGGCATGGGCGGCGAGGTATAATACGAGGACTGATCATTATTTTATGTGACAGGTTTTATATAGTATTAACTAGTACATTAGTCTTTCATTTAGCTGTTCGGATTGACTTCGTATATACTATTCAAGGTTGATATTATCAACTCCATTCTTGAAAAAAAAACAAGTCATTCACCAGGTCTATCCCACTTCAAGAAACAATAATTAGCGTCATAGGACATCAACATATTTTGGTGAACCCACCAGTAACATCGCTCGTTTTGTGAAAAAAACAGAGTTGGATGTAGCTTACTGGACGAATGATAACTCAAACAAACTTATTGAAAACGATAAGGACAAAACGTCAGTTATCTGACACCGAAGTTTTGTTAGGAGTATATAAGTTGACTCGTGGTTTTTGTCCAAAACTTTATATCTGGAAGAACCTTTTTCTCAAGAATAAAAGAACATGGGAGTAGTTTCTTGAATGTGAAGATCAATTCCACATTTATAAATCATCTTTTGATAGAGAGGCATGAGAACCAGGACTATGGGGTATTACTTTTTGAAGAGAAATGGTTGAAACTCAATGTTTTGAAATGCTCCATAATTGAAAGTTTTAGGAATACTGAAAATTTACAGAATGACCAAATAAAATTGAACTCACTTCTGAATATGTTTTCCCATGTGGAAATCGATAACTAGTTTGTACATCCAATGGGTTTGTTGAAATTTCCTTTTACGGTATTCGAATTTCAATTAGTTTGTGCCTAAAGTCATATAACATTATTAGTGAGAGTATGTTCAAAGTCATATGATACAAATTGTCCTTATAAAGCACAAAATGTACATTCAATGAGTTTAATGACGTTTAAAATTTCAAATAGTTTTTGCCTCTACTTAGGTAAAATGAAATTAGTGGTCAATACATACTTATACTTAGAAGGTAGATCCAAATTGTTATTATATAAAGCGAAAATTAAGTAGAATTTAGTGAGTATGAAAACGTTCGAGAAAGCTATTATATAGCGAAAACCTACTGAAAATCTCACAAAAAAGTGAGATATAAATAGTATAACCGTCTTATCATTTCTCAACAAAATTAATTTTTTCATAACTTCAGATGCATATTTGGTAAAAATGTAGTGCATGAGCTTCACCAACTTATATAATCATTGTATGACCTACTCTGTTATTCCGTACATGCACATTTGTTTCTATCCGAAACAGTATTTTCTCTACGAAAAAAATTTGGGCAAATATTTCACCTGACCTTACTAATGGGTTCCTTGTGATATGAGTGGCAATTCAAGATAATTTTCACAAAAGATTAAAAATATCTGTCTGTGTTCTAGTCATATCTTCTCATTCAGTCATCAGTACGATATAATTTGAATTTAAATAACGTAGTTCAAAATGTTCTTCGTAAAAATAAATATAGTTTCAAAAACTAAAAACACGCTTTTAAAGAACATTGAACTAGAAAGATAAAAATATTTTTTTAATAAGCCTAAAACAATATCGAACGAAAAATACTAGTATTATTGTGTGAAAAAAGCGAAGGTCGCTTTATATACAAAAAATATGGCACAAAGCGCCCACGCTTTTTTCCCAATATTACTAGTATTTTTCATTCGTTATTGTTTCAAGCTCATTAAAAACAATTGTAAATTTTTAGTTTGATTTTCTTAAAACCATGTTTTTTAGTTTTTTAAATTATATTTATTTTCCATTTGTTAGTTTCGTATGCTATAAAAGTGTGTTTTTTAGTCTTTTCAAACTATATTTATTTTATCTAAACTTTAGGATCAATCAGCCGTATATTGTTCAGAAAACTGACCATTGATATTTTCTGATTCCGGAGAGGGAGCCTGAAAATCAGCTACCAAGCCCAAGAAAGGCAGCAGGCGCGCGTGTTATTAAAAAAAAATACTTTTTTCAAATGAAAAAATACATGTAAAGTGAGTTCGAATTATATCAAGGAAGTAGGAGATTTGAGCCGGTTCTAAGCCTCCCCCCCACCACTATGACGTATCAATTGCTTTTTTTGTTGTTGTTTATTGAAGTCAAGGCGATGTGACCTTGAAGTGTCTAGTGCATGGATCGTTCAGAATTTTTTTTTCCGGTTCTAAACCTCCCCCACAACTATGACGTATTAATTGCTTTTTTTGTTGTTTACTGAAGTCAGGACGATGTGACCTTGAAGTGTCTGGTGCATGGATCGTTCAGATTTTTTTTTCATATTAGATTGTGTGTGTGTAAGAGAGAGAATGCACGGTACAGGGTTTATCATGCGCGTGTCTCTGTACAAACATACGTCTACATACTTCAAAGATCCTCCAAGTAATGAATGTTCCATCGACGTGAGCCCACCAAGTTAGTAGTGGTGTGACGTCACAGCAGCAACCAGAGAGTGACATGTTCACTCCACGACGTGTGGCTTAGTAATGCGTATTTGTCGGTCTGC
>WOGO01007957.1:0-10875 GCA_015342085.1 Leptinotarsa defecta
ATCAAAACTATGTGAAGGATAGAAGCAGCATTATCACGTTGAATAGCAATATTAATTTTTTCTATCAAAAAAGAGGTAGAACGGTGATCTTTCGTTGCTTGGCCTATTCTCCTTCCGAGTTCATGAACGAATAACAGAGACTCTGGGCTATAAACACCAAAAGTTTCAACCGCTACTGAATGGAACAGATAGTTGTTACCAAGATTTTGATATTTTTTCGTTTCAATTTTTCGCCAGATAATGCTGCAGTTCCAGCAAACTTCTAACTTTCGACTAGATGGGAAGCCGCGACCGTGTCAGCGCAAGTGAAGTCCGATACCACAGATTTACCGTACTTTCATGGTATGAGAGACATACCATCTGGTCGTTTACCATTATCTCGACTGGCATCTAAAGGTTCCAGAATGGCAGGAACATTTGCTGACATCAAATCTCATTTCAATATGTCGTTACCTGGTGATGTCGAGATGTACGCTCTGCACTTCTCCTTTAACTCAAACTATGTGTACCTTTCTGATCAACTATACTACCGCAAACACAATTATAAGGCACACAAATAGATAAATCCATCCTAAATCCTGCTGCAATTCTGAAAGATTTATCGTCTATCAACTTCTTTTTCAAGTGACATAAAACTGACATAATCAATCAAAATCCCATAATCTCAGAGTGTACAAAAAGTACATGAACTATATAATCAAACATATACTCTCACCTTGAACCAGGTTCAATAACTCAATCAGTTGTCTAGGTGAACAACCACGTAATGGAATATCTGCAGAATTGAGACTCCAGGAACGTGATACCAATTATTTGGACTTGTCAAGCTTCGAATTTCTTTACTCGGTTCCAAACAAAAGGTTTCCATTTTTCGTCATCTTCAATCCAAGATAAGACTGTTGTCGAATCAGATCTATACTATCTGTGACAGTTTTGGACAGCTATTGCAGCTGCTAACAATTCCAATCGGAGAATGGTCATTCTTTTAACAGGAGATACTCTACATTTGGCTTGTACAAGTTGAACACCCATATTTTCAGATCTCGAAAATATGGGTGTAGCGTAAGCGTTTTAACTAGCAAACTACAGTGGAGTTTTCCCTCGGTGGAATCAAACAGCTATCTGGTTATTTTCAAGTTCAGAAGTATGGATATTTCTTTAACCCATTTCAAAACACTGATTATAATGTCCTTTTGAACCTCAGCATCCCAGCTATTTTCAAATTCCATATCTTCTGCAGTAATAATTTGGGACATACAGATACTGGACATGAAAAGCCAATGGGATCAAATAAAGGATGAGTTGTTGACAAAAATAGCCGTTTTGTGGCTACTTCTGTGTCAATATATCGAAACCAATCAGAATTAAGCTGCAATATATCTGAGTTTTCATTCCAATAAAGTCTCAAAACTGGAGAAACAGTGGTATCAACAACAGCAAACAGTTTGGTGGAGAATAAAATTCTATATTTCTTCTCTACTGTCCAAACTAGTGATACAATTGTCCACATAAAAACTCTTTAGCATTTGTGTGACAATCGATCTCATTTCGCTGTTGGTAGAATTTACGAGAAAATATTTCAGGTCATATTCAAGTACTGCTCCTAACAGAAACGGGCTTTAGGTCACTCCAAAAACTACCCTTCTATGACGAAATGTTTTCAATATGCCTTCATCATTCAACCATAGAAAAAGCAAGTAATCTTTGTCATTGAAGCTCATTTGCAAGAAAGCCTTCTTCATATCTGATATAAGCCCAAATTTTGAGAAGAGAGACAAAGAAGGTATTCACTCAATAAGAATAATACCTTTCTAAAGGCACTGATTTAGAGACGGATGCTTTTTCTCCCAAGCTGAGGTATCAAAAACTGGGGGAATCTTAGTGGTTGTACTGCTTTCTTTCACCGCGTGGTGATGGGGTAAGTAATGACCTTCTTTCAGTAAGTCCGACTCAGGAACTTCTTCAATAACTCCTTTAGTTTGCCAGTCTATCAAAACATGGTTATATCGGTCACGATCACCGTCTGATTCAAGTTTTTTCAGTAAAGAATCGAGTTTTTTTCTGGTTAGTCCATAATTACTTGGTAACGGAGGGTGATCATCAGTCCAGACATATTCAATTTTTTCCTAATAAGGAAAACATCATTGGCGATAAAGGCTAATGCCACGAAAAGTCTCATTCTACAGAAAGCAGGCTTGAATCTACTCACATATTCGCAATCGAGTTCTTCCGCGAGCTTGATACACATTTCGAAGTAACGTGATGACGATGTGACGTCAGTGGAGTAAAATTTCCCTGCTTCAAATTACTCCATCTCTGTTAACTTATTTCTCGTGTTTTGTCCATTGCATTCAGTTGGATGCAATAGAATAAGCCCTTTATCTTGGCCACCTTCACCTTCTTTGTAATCTATAGGACAGATTACCTTTCTGATGCTCTGGAGTACCTATACTGCTTTTTCTTTCAGTCACTTATTGTTGTTTGGTGAAATCACGTTTCTTGAATTGTTCTCTGGTCTGCCTGACGAATTTCATGTAAGCCCTTACTTCGAGGTACACGGGTGACATGGTTCGAACTATTTTTCTACGTGACGGTTATAGTTGATCAAGTTGTCTCAATGAAATGTGTGAAACTTTGATCATTTCCAACAGTCCATTTGTGAGTAACTATTCGCATTGTGGTGGATAAATTTGAATCCACTGTGTCAGTACAGGTGAATTATTATTTAGGCGTATTCAACGATAAAATTTATTATCATAAAACACAATGACAAAGAAACACGAAAAATAGGAAAGTACAATGTGGTTTGGAAAAACTAAGTTCGAAGTGAACAGTTTCCACTTTTCACCAAAATGCCATGTTAACAGCTTGACGACTCACACCAAAGAGAACTATCCTTTCTTCTCCAGCTTTCTTCTTACGTGCCAAAACCGGAAATCTCTGTCCTTGCATTAATCCCTGCCCACACGATTCTCGAGTGTTCGACCAATCGGTTCTCGAGTGCTCGATTTGGATTTTGCAATCATTTCACACTGAAATAATTTGTTAGATTTTTGGTAAAATTTTCGTTTTTTGTGACAGATCAAAAACCCCTACAACTGGTTCAGTAAACAGTTGATCAACACCCGTAGGTCGCCGAAACGCAAGATCTGTCTAAAAAATCGTCGCTGTCTATGAGGGTGTGCAGGAGAATCCGAAGTAGTCGATTTCGCGTCGCACACAAGAATTCGGCTTTTCGCAGACCACAACTTTACTTCGGGACTTGGGCCTGCAACTGTACAAAATTCAACTGACCCAGGAACTGAAGGTAAACAACCATAGGCAACGACGTATGTTCGCTGAATTGGCTCTGGAGCAGTTGGCGAAATCGTGAAATTTGGGACGTATGTGAATAAGCCACAAATCATAGCGGTCCTTAAAGTCAACATAATTCATGCCGTTGGTCAAATTCCGCCTGATTTATGCGCCAGTCATGAAAAAAAGTTTTATGATACATCACACACACTTTGTTTTATTTTAATTTCAAGATAGAAAGCGCCTAATGAAATACCTACTCGATACATTTATAGAAGGACTGTTACAGTTTGTTATCTTTCTCCTTTAACATTGTTTTCTCTCAACAATATTTCAATATTTTGTGAAGCAGTTTTCACACTGTTGTTAATTTTTTGAATTTAGCAAACATAATTTTCATACTTAGAATAGTTTTTGCAGCTTCATTTTCATTATTGTTCATTTCTCCAATTCAGTAGCAGCTCTTGGGTATTTGAGTTCAGAGTACAGGAAAGACAGAAAATCTCTTTGATCTACTATCCCCTTTATTGGAAGGAATTATATGAATGAATTAAACTTAACATAACAGCTATGCAGAAGTGAACTAGAAATTATCATACTCCAACAAATGGTAAAGTTACGATGTTATTCAAAAACGAAACTGAATGATTTGTTATATTATGATAACAGAAATAACAGCAAATGTGTCTCTACACTTCTATTTTCTTTTGAATACTAAAGTCTCATTTGTTTAACATTAAAAAAATCACATTATTCACTATTTCCCTCGCTCACCTATTCACACGTGCTGTATTCTGACGGTTGTTCATGCAGGCTTTATTTACCCTTTAGACTGGCCCGATAGAGCGAAGCAATCACCGAGGCATGAACAAGTGTCCTAATATTCGTACCTATGTGGTCCTCTCAACGACCTCAGTCACAAAACATCCTCGTAACTCTCCATACCTAAATAGCCGGATGCGTTCGAATTCATTGTCCGTGCGCCATACTCGATATTGCACTCCCGGTGATCTGAACAACTATCGGCGATGTCTCTGATGCGGTTTGTTCAGCATAATAAGGCACCTGCAGGGTCGGACTTGAAAAAATGCTCGCCTTTTCATTTGAAAGTTTTCTTGATTGGAAAACACTAACAATTTTTCAGGTGCGCAGTACAGATACTTGACCTGTGATTTTTGGAAGCGTGAAGTCCTTTACGGATGGTATCGCATGCCAAAGTGTTATTTCGGATGTAAATTCGTTCGTCTTTAACATTATCACAACGTTTCGGCGAGATCGCACTTGCCATATTCATGTGCTCTGCTAAGGGTTCCCACCTCTCCCGGAATTCCGGGAGTCTCCCGGATTTAAGCTCTGAAAATAAAATCTCCCGGCTCCCGGAAGGAAATTGAAATATACAAAATTCTCCCGGAATAACAAGTTGTGCAAAAGTAACGATGAAAACTCTCTACCATTATGCTACATTGCTACTGTTACTTTTCACAAAATACAATGCAGATTTTCAACACTGCCATTAAATTTCTTTAAAGTGATATTGTATGTAAAAATTATAAATAGCAGAAAGGATATTTTTTTTGGTAACTCAGTAAAAGATCTTTTAAAAAACTAAATGAAACAGACAATTCTTCGTTTTACAAGGAAGCAGACATTTTCTTTCAGAGATGTTTGGATTACCTGAATAAATGGTATGACTGAGTACAGTACATTGAGTATACTTTCAATGAAAAAACCGATAACGTGGGATGATTTGAGATATTTGGTCGTTGATTTGAAGATCAGTTTTGATGAAAATGAACTTTGAGGTTTTTGCATTTCAAAGGAAGTTCAAGACAGCATTGTTTATTCAAATGAAAGAGTGGATTTGAGGTTGAGCAAAATTTTTCTCAACCATCGAAAATGGAGTTGGTGTTATGTTAAAAAAATTGTTTCATTTGTTTTATCTGCACCTGTATCTAACGCTGCATGAGAGCTTGTTTTTAGTATAGTATTTGATATATGGACAAAGAAAAGAAATCATTCAAATGATTTCATTGTTGTGCCGCAATTGAAATATTTGATAGAAAGTTTTAATAAAAAAAAACGAAATGTTAGTGAACGATGAGAATGTAGACTTGATTCCATGGACATTCAAAAGTTTAAGAACGTTTCACGAAAAAAATTACCTGTGTTCGAAATGTCGGATAATATTTATGAAATTTCACAGTAATGCACAAATTGACCTGTGGTCACTTAAAAAAAAAGTTGTGTTATGACTGAAGAATTTCAAATTCTTAGGAATTGTTTCTTCTGCCAACCAACAACGCCTTAAAGTTTAAATTAGGCTAGGTTAGATTAGGTTAGGTTAGATTAGGTTAGGCTGGGTTGTCTTAGGTCAATTATTAATCAAAACACCCGTTATTGAAGTTGAAATAATTCACAACACAGCTCAATAAACTGCCATAGAAATATATAGTTTGTGAAAGAACCCATACACGAAAATATATATAACAATTATCGGGAAAATAACACTTAATTTATTCTTTATATTTATATTACCTACATGAAAAATATATACTCGAGATTATTAGGCCAGTCACACTGTTCACATTGTTTGTATTTTCAACATGTATATATTTTTGAAAACTTCTTAGGAAAGGGTGAATTGTTTACTGGTGATATTTGAAGCAAGTGAAGGGCAAGTCTGGTCCTGGCTATCGTTTGCATTACTCTTGGATGAGAGAGTGCATACAGTCTGATGAGGACATATGCGATCTTGAATTTTTTTTCGAGCAGAATGATTTGTTTTGAAAAAGGTTCATTAGACATTCCTTTTTATATGTATCGTAGATGTCTTTTTAGTTATACCGAATTCCTTACTTACTATTAGATCAAGTAGGACAGATGAAATGAAATATAGTGAATATAAAAATTATAATTTTACGTAATTTGATGTGGAAATTTGCGTTAAGCGTGTTAGAAATTTTTCTACTATATTCAGATTGTCCAGCATGAGTGGAAATACAAATAACGCTTAAACAATGTTTGTTGAATTTTCTTACAAGTGATATGGATCGGTCGTTATTTTTTGTATTTATATGCTGTGCCTCAGACCCAAATGGTTTCTCAAGGGATTTTTTTCCTTGTCGTTTCAACGACACCTGCCCCCCTCTGTTTATATATGGCATTCATCAAAATATATCAAGGAGTTCACCCAGGTCAGTGTAATTTTGTTATGAAACTCTTCTATCCACCCTTCTGCAACTATTGGATTTCTCTTACTTTGTTTTTGGTTTTTGAACCTATTAACTTTCATATTATTATTCCTAGTCAGCGAACAACCAAAATAATAATAATAATAAGACGTTTATTATTCCGAATTCACAATTACATGGCCAGTATGATAATACATATATTTTGTGGTATACAGATTAATTGGCTTATTGTCAGCTTTCTGATACAAGATCAGGTGCTGTTGAGGTCCAGAGGGAAAATGCATATACTGAAACTAAGATTAAGATTATTATATTTCGAATATTATGAAAAGTGCTTGTTGAGTACTTAATATATTAATGTTGAGATAGCTTCTCTTTTATTATTCTTTTGAATGACGCCATCGATTTTGTGAAGTGATTTGCTATCAAAGAAGTTCATGTGTGAGAGAACAATTGAATCACATAGTTCTTTCTTTGTGCTTTGATTTAGAAATTTTCTCTGGGTGTAGATCATTTTCAAATTAGCATAACCAATTCTCAACCTTGAAGTGACGTGGCTCCGTGAATTCGAGTTTATTGAATTGCATCAGTTAAATACAATAAATATTACGTTTATTGTAATAAAGACTTTGAAATTCCAGTTCGTGGTATTATCCACCTGTTTTGTTGCTTGAAACGTAATGTTATTCTAGCAGAAATGTGATCACATATACAGGAGAGACGACAAAAGCACAGTACGTGAAAGGACTCGATTTTAATGTTGTTCAATTTGGGGAGATGTATATTACACAGTCAACCCCGGCAGTGTTCATGTTCAGTGGCGTAACAACAGTATTCATAATCATGAAAATATTTTCCATAATTAAAAAAAGTATATACGACAGTTTGTGTAGTACAATCATAAGGACTGCAGAAATATCCTATTTTTTTATCTGTCAGTTCTTCCAAGAAACAATAGCATTCAAACTGTTTTCTGTCAATTATACTAGAATGATAAAATTGTTTTTAGTTTGTTTGAAGGTGGTTCACAATGTTCATTGTCTAATGTGATATAAAATGATTTGAGGTCTCAGAAAGAATCAATAAAATTAAAAGGAATAGCTGAAAATAACAATTATATTAAGCAAAAACCTTGAAATGAAATTACAATATTACAAAGTTACACCACGAAATAACCCACAACTTCGAAAATTCATTAAAAAAACTTCGTTTTAGAATGAACTGTGAACTGTGACCTGAAATGAAATTGAATTGAAAAATAGGTTAACAATACATGAAATGTCAAATATACACAAACAATAAAAAATAAATAGACAGGAAATAAAATAATCATTTTAAAAATTCGAAAAACGAAAATAAAAATGAAATGAAAAGATTTCAAAACAACTTTTTACATTTTGTTTGTTAGTATCCAGAATTGATTTCGGGTGAAAACTGTAAGTCTTTTGTAAGATGAATGACAATTTGATTAACATAAAATAACTTCAGTTAACATGAGTGATTTTTTTTAAATTTCTGGTTGCGTGTACAAGATAAGGATTAACGGGATCTTACCTTTCACAGTGTGATTTTCAATTGGTGTCACCCGTAAAGAAAATTACCACATTTGTATCAGTCGCTAACTGCTTAAATTGAAAGGGTACATATACAAAAATGTGTAGAGCATGCAAAAAAGTAACTTTCAGATACAAACTGGAGGAAAAAACAGATATTTTCATATAAACATTGAATTACACGTAACAGACATTTTTTCAAACATATATTCGTAATGGAATCGAATCAGATATCGTTCACAGGAATCCTACACAATATATTACATGAAAGAAGAAAAATTTCACACACATGGAACACTGTCATCCTTACTGCTAGACATTGGATATTTGGATGTTTTTCGGCTCTTCATTAGCAAATACGGATAAAACCATAAGAAAAAACACTCAATTCGTTTAAAAATTATAGAAGATGTATTCATTGTCAGGGATAGGTATTTTGTTATAAAACCGTTACGAAACCGTTTTTCTATCAAACTTAGCAATTGTTTAAATGAGTAATACTTTGAGAAATCAAAGTAAATGCCGCATTTTATATTTTATTATCAAATGTCTCTTGTTTAGTTAGACGGTTTCAGACACACCACTGGGACAATCCTCTGTAAGACAGCTGCTGCTATAGTTTCGTCATGGCTCTGAGTTGCGTATGAAGTCTGACGCGCGTCAAATTCGTAATTTGTCCTGGAACAAAGGATAATCACCTGTTTGTGCAAGCTTGCCCTTTATTGTGATCGTCACGTGCTCCCCCATTTTCGAAAATGTCCATTTCATTTTCACGCATGGTTTTATGCCTACTTTTCCATATTTTACCGAAAATGGATATTGTTCGGTTTGATTGATGATTGTCGCTTATAATTCTATACAGATTGGCGTGCTTCCGAATTAACATTATTTTCCATTATTATTATAATTCTGCGTCTTTGTGGTTTTCGATGTTTAGATTTCGGATGTAATTGATTTGAAAAAATCTGAAAATGTTTTAGACTACATCTAACAAATTCTATTGCTATTTATGATATGAGTGTTAGAAGTAAGGTTTTATTTTGTGAGTGAAATAGTTTGTGAAACGAGCGTAGCGAGTCGAGCAATTTCACGAACGTGTTTCGATCACCAAGAGATTATCTTCAATAGGTTACTTGGTGACCTCTTGAAAAAGAGCTTGAATTGAATTTTTACCAAAAAAATTGGCTCAGCAGTACGACATTGCATATTCTAATTTTCTTAGCTGGTGTAGACTCAAAAACGTCGAGGGAAATTTCATCGAAACCGTCTTCTTAGCCCGTCTAGAAGAGAAATAAAAAATATGGAACTTGTCAACTTTGTGGAGCAAGTTCTCAAAAGTCGAGTGCGCTCGTGAAAAATGGTGTTGATACAAGTGAATATTTCAAGGAAATAGCATTCTTTAAACAGAAAAATGAAAGTTATAGGCCCAAAAAATTAAAAACTCTTATGTTTGAACAAGTCCCGAGGTTTATGAATGAAGCGCCAGATGAAAAATATTTGATGATAGAAGTTGCTACTATTTTCGGAATATATGGAGCCTGCCGGCGTGAAAAGTTGTGCCATTTATTAATAGAAGACACTAAATTAATGTATAAATCATTGATTGTTCAAATTCCAAATACAAAAACGGAAATAGGTCGTTTTTTTAGCATTGTTGGAGAAAACATTGACTATTTTAATAAATACGTTGCATTACGCCATTCTGTTATCAATCATCAACGTTTTTTTTTAAATACTCAAATTATAAATGCAGTGACAATCCAGTTAGTATAAACACGTTTGGGAAAATGCACTCTACCATTCCTGAGTTTCTAAACCTCCCGGAACCAAAGGAATATTCAGATCACTGTTTCAGAAGGTCTTCTGCTTTTTTGCTAGCAGAATAAGGAACAAATATAACGGATATTAAGAAGTACGGAAAATGGAAGTCTACAACAGTAGCTGAGGGTTACATCAGTCAATCTATATCTTATAAGGAGGTTATTGCTCAATGAATTATCCCAACAGCTAGATCCAGCCTTACAGCATCTTTCTCTTCACTTTAAGCAATTGTCAACTCAGATAGTTCAAATACAAGGCTCTTCGACATCGCAAGGTGTTAATATCAGCAGTTGTTCTAATTCTACTTTTCATATCAATGTTCACAAATGATAATAATAATTTAATTAGTCTTTATGATACATTTGTAACATAACTTAATTGTATCTATATCTATTGTTCATATTAAAACTTACTGAATAATTATGCTTTGCTCATTGCTATTTGGTCGAAAAAAATCGTGTTGAAAATCGTGTTGAAAATATTTTCAACACGATACTTTGTAATCATCATCTTTCAATAATCTTGGTAACCATTATAAATGTCACTTTTAATGATAGTTGTACGTAAAAAAACTTTTTTCCACTGTCAAAATAATTCACAAAATAAACATGAAATAGTACTATTTGACGAATTTATTTTCAAGAGGGTCAATTAATAACTGAATCATCATAATACAATTTCATGTATTGGAATAATTGATAGTAAAGTTTGTAAAATTACTTCCAATATAAGTTCTCGAAGATGTTTCATAATGCTGCTGATCAGAAACGTTAGATATTTCACAGAGAGTTGATTCCACAATTTTATCAGATATTTTGATTTGTTTTGAAGAACATGGACAATTATATTTTGGTTGAAAATCTCAATGTTGTTATTCAAACTATTCTATATATGCTTCTGCTGTGGAGGCATGCAGATTTCCAACCACCTTAACGTTTTACGAATGTAATGTTACAGAGCTTCTTCTGAAACAGTGACCTGCTATTCTGCAATTAAACTAAGAATGTCTCCTTTTT
>WOGO01007959.1:0-10873 GCA_015342085.1 Leptinotarsa defecta
CATATTTTGACTTTGTTGGTTGTAACTAACCGTAGGGTCATTATGATTTTTTCACAACAGTTTTTTCATTATAGTTCTTTAAGGCAAAATTATTTAATCGTTAGAAAAATGGTAGCAAATCATAAACATCCTAAAATCGTCAAAATAATAGAAATGTTTTGGATCACAAAAAATCGTAAAAGGCATACGATCATTAAAGCACCAGAACCACTAATATCGTAAAAGGCATGCGATCATTAAAAGCACCAGAACCACTAATATCGTAAAAACAGGAATAAATTGAACAATGGAAGATCGTCTTGGATGTTTCTGACTGCAGTGAAAAAATAGGTCAGAAGTCAGAGGTGGCTACTGCTGGAGATTGACGGAATCCCGGATCTCAAGAATCAGAGGAGTCTATTGGAAGAATTGTGAATCCACAGCCTCGAGTTTCCTTAATGGTTTCTGGAAATGAGATTTCCATCAGAAATTGTAAGGTTTGGTCCATCAAACCCTAAGTTAAGACCTTGTATTCTGTTAGTTTTTCTATTAAGGCCATCATTAAAAATAGTTGAATATGACTGATTAATTTCATTAGTTCGGACTTCCATTGTCTAATATATAGAATGAAATCCCTAAAAGAACTAATTCAATGTTAAGCAAAAAACCCTGAAATGAAATTACAGTGAGATAAAATACAAGTAAAAAATAGAACAATTAAAGAAAAAACTGAAAATCAAGTGATTCCAAGCCAAGTTACTTCACGATGTTTCGATTGTTAGTAATATGTTAGTAGTGATTGTTGTAATGTTTAATTGTTCTATTTTTTACTTGTATCTTATTTCACTGTAATTTAATTTCAGCATTTTTTCGATTAATATAATTGTTATTTTCAGTCATTCTTTTCAAGTTTTCATATAATATTAGACAATGGAAGTCCGAACTAACGAAATTCATCATGAAACATTGTCATTCACCTTCAAACATTCATTCAGTGACCATTTAATTTCAACATCAGTTAAAAATCTGTTTTATTAATCAAATCATTTCAAAGTTGGAGATGCAAAACTCTATAACTCAAAAGTAAAACGCATTCCTTGTTTTATTGATATTTTGGTAGTGTTCCTATCCCGGTGTAACAATGTTGGTCTACCTACAGTTACCAGTGTTACAAAGGGGTACAGTATTTCTAGAAACGTCTGTAGATGGCGTCCAAATTAGAGCTTTGAATTTGGTAATCCTTCTCAGCACTTATAATTGAAATTCTATAAAAAGTCAAGAACCGACCTGCGTACTTGCCTCCGCAAATCAAGAGCTAGTCATTCCAACTGGGCACATGTAACGAATTTTGGTTCAATCCATTTAAAATAAAAGTTGGTAGCGCCCTCTTTGAGGCGAGCATTGCAACACTATTTTATTTCTCATCAAGAAGTACTGTAAATTATACTTTTCACGACAATTTTATCTAACTTTGATTTCTTGTCAGGTTGGAAAGTTAAGAGAAGGGAACTATTTTCGTCAGCATTGTATAATAATGAAAGAAGATTGGTTTTATGCATTCTGATTCACATCAATTCAGAATTATTAAGGAAAATATATGAAATAATTACGGAAAACTCCTATAAATATAAAAGATGTACCAGAATGTGGAAATATCCTTTTCATCTGAATTATTGAAAAAATATGTGGTACATTTCAGCACATAAACCTCATATTGCTGGATAACACTGCTCCTTGATTAGATCTGTCCTGAACTGATAATAAGTGATACTCCGAAATTGGTCTGTAGGTGATCAATCGATTAAGTTTAACTAGTTTCTGCTTCTGCTTGCATATACAAGAATGTTTTTGTAAGACAACCTGCATATTGTCAAATATAATTCAGTGGAAATGCCCATTTTATGGCATCTGACATGGATTTGAAAAATTATACTGTTTATGAAAGCTTGAGTAGAAAAATGTTTCGAATATTTATTGTCCTTTGAATACCCCCGTTCAAATACTTTCAATATCAATAATGTCCTGTAAAGATATCTATCCCTCTCTTTTCGTGTACCCAGGTGCCAAAGTGGAAGGCTAAATGTAAAATGCATATACACAATCAACAGTGCGGAAATTTTTCAGGATTATCGACGGAAACCGATAACGGTGGCACGGTGGTGGGTTCTTTCTCCGGATATGAATGAATAATGTCTTTATTAATTGAGGTATCACAGAGGCGGAAATAGAAGATATGGCGGGATTAGTGGAAAATATGGGACCCGGAAAAAGAAATGATTGAAAGATTAGAATTCGATTTGTTGTTGGGAAATGTGGATATTTTATAATCATAAATGTCTTTATAAACTGCTTTTTGGGGGGTACCAAACAAAGATCATGTATTCAAATAATCCAACTTCATGAAACTAAAACCTATATATAGATTGAAAAATTACATGAATTGTGGTTGGAAAAGTTGTTGTTACCGTTTCTTATTACTTTTTGGGTGTATACCCTTCCATAATCTGAAAAAAACAAAGGTGAATCAATAGAGAATCTGCAGAATTGTAATAAAGAGGCAAACTGTAAAGTTCACTCCGACAAGTTACTGCGTAATATAAACCACTGAAGAATCCAATCAGTCAGTAACTTGTCACATCCATGAAGTCTGTATCCGACTTGAATAATCCATTGAAAAAATGAAATTATCATTCTTGGCTTTCTTTAGATGGTTGACGTTTCAGATTATAATCCTTTTTTCTTTCTCGAAAACCGAAATCCCGAAATCCCTTATGTACAACGTCTCCATTGAAAGCCGCTATATTTTCTTGTGTATTTATTACATGATGTTACGAATGCTACAAAATCAAAACGTGTTATTTCAAAAACTCCCATCCTCCAATCTTTTTCCAATGATCAATATCAAGAATCAGAAAGAAGTCAGTCTCATGTTCAGGAAAGACAATTGGAAGGAATATTTTCAGCCGTCGTAGTTCAACCCCCTATCAAATCGAGCTGAAACCTTTAGAATCGTAAGATATTAGTCGAACATGCATTATTATATAGTTATGTATGCCCTTTTATTGAAATTATACAGTTAGGTGGCATAGTCCAACCGTTGAGTAACAGGAAGACAGTTGGTTAAGGCTTTCGCGGCCAAGATTTTCAGTGTTACGATCTTTGTTTGATGACTCAGTGAGTGGCTGGCTTCTTCAGAGGTCTATTTATCCTGCTGGTTCACCGATGACAGTCATCGGTGAACCAGCGGGATGAATAGACCTTTGAAGAAGCCAGCCACTCGTGCTGGCGAAACGTTAGGATACAATTCCAAACTACGACGGCTTTCAAACCCGAACGGAGATCGTAACACAGGAAGACAGTTGTTTTATTTGTTCTCTGTCGGTAGTTTCACTTTCACATGATCAACTTGTAATACGAGATTTAAAAATTAAAAAATTACTTTCTCACCATCTTATAAACTGTTCAAAACATAATCCATTGTACTCAATAACTAGCTTTGGAGCTGTTTCAATTTTTTCAATTATTTTGGTTGTTCTGATGTATTCAACTTAAATAAAACAACTCCTTATTTTCCGATCTTTATTCTGTCGCTCACCTAGACAATTTAGTCATCGGTACGTAGATGATATATAAAAAAGTACTATGTACAGAATGCTACAATAACAAAGTATATACAGGATGTCACAGTTGTGAAGTTACAAATAATTATTTTCCTAGTCTCCAATTCATACATCAATAACTCCGCAAACTTTCCGAGCGAAGAATCACCCCTTTTTATTTGAGAAAAGGTGATGGTACCCTCTCTGCGGCGAGTGACGCCAGAACATTGGCTTTGTCATGAAAAAAGTAATAAAAGTGTTTTGGTTAGTTTCCGGGTTTTGCCGTGGTCTTCTTTGGGTACAATCTTCAAACGTTTCGACTGCAGCTGCGGCAGTCATCTAGTGGCGTGGTCGAAGTACTCTTCTTGACGTATCAACTGAAACTGACCTAAAACGTATAAACTGAAACTGTTTCAGTTACCGTGGTCTTCTTTGGTTACAAATTCCAAATGTTCTAACTGCAATTGCGGCAGGCATCATCAGTGTTGTTGTCGAAGTACTCTTCTTGACATATCAACTGGAACTGACCCGAAACGTATGAGCTGAAACTGTTTCAGTTAATACGTTTTAGTTAAGTTTCAGTTGATATGTCAAGAAGAGTACTTCGATCACTCTACTGAAGATGACTACCGCAGTTGCGGTTGAAACGTTTGGAGATTGTAACCAAAGAAGATCACGGCAAAACCCAGAAACCCACCAAAACATTGATCCCAACCCATATTCCTATAAAGTAATAAAAATTATTTCTTCTCATACAAAGTCATAAAATTGATTCATTTTACGCCAGAGCTTTCAGTTCTTCCTATCGAACAATAAACTATATTTTAACCCACTTTTCTAAACTGTTTTCAAAAAAACACATTATAAACAGTAGATATCAATTTTTTCACAGCAATCGGCTGATTTTCTAGCTTACGCACGTCACTGAAGTTCCTTAGCTACCCTTCAATGGCGACATTTTAATTCATGTCGTACACCTGGCACACATTAAAGTAGTTGTCTTAACGTTTTTCGAATGCCATTTCTGAATAAATTATTACGTAATAAGAGGCGTCGCCAGACAATCTTTGAAAAAATGCTAATGTTAATGCACCACCGGCAGGATACGGTTTTAAACTCCGCATTCTGTCCTTCCTGCACAATTTTAAATTAAACAGAAATTCCTGCGGAAAATTGAACCGGTTATGGTTATACTCGTTCCTTTCGCTTCGCTTCTCTCTTTCGCCGCAAAATTGACTGACTCCTGGAAGGATTAAAACCTTTTTATTAAATTATTTTCCGAGCTCCAGACGCGAAAGGACATTTTAAAATAATTGTATTCGACGACGATTACTTGAAACCAAGTAAGTTTTTATAAATGAAGATTTGTGTAGATAGAATTTATTAACGAAAACATAAAAATACACTGTCATTAATTGTTTTGTTATTAGATGAGTTACTTGAATAATTTTTTTTCAAAGTGGACACATATATTATCATAATTAATGGCATAGCTAAGTGAAGTGATATACTGTAATATACTTAACGCTACTCTTTTGTAACATACTCTAGAAATGTCCTACAGTATCAAAAATTACAACTTCATAATGAATGTCAACACTATAAAATGCAAGCGAAACAGTAAAGGGTGATAATAGTGATAATAATTATCATAATAATAAAATAAAAATATTAACAATACAGAGCACTCTGAAGACCTGAGTTCGTCAAAGCACCAAACCTTCGCTTTTCTAAGTTCGAGAGAGCAGAAGTCGGAAACTTAGGGGTTCATCATGGCCTGCCAGGATGGTTAGTAACACCCGCGGCACTTTCATGGTATTATTGTTGCCTCATGCTCCTGTGGATATTGAACTCGCTATGGGAAAGAGAAGTGCTGAATTTATTGTAACTATTTATTTCCCAGCCTCCGACTCATACACGCTAAACAGTCTATTGTAGTTCTTCTCAACCATTAGAGCAAGACAGGGTGAGACAAATATCTTCCGTAAAGAGGAGAAAAAACGAATGTAAAATCAAGAGTTTCTCTTCGAACTCCGCATACTTCATCCACACCTCTCTGTAAAGATGGTGGTTCTGATTATTGAAGTCCTTGGTGAAATGATGCCCTCTCTACTCTCGAAACTTAAAATCATACCGGCTTGCTGCACTAAGGAAAATCTTGTCTGAACAAATACTCATTGCGTTTGCTCAGGGTACATGATTCTCAAACCCAATGATCACTCACCCCACGAATTGGGGAGTCGTAATTGGTTGATGATGTTGGCGGAGGTTCAAGGTCACCCATTTGTTTTTTATGGATGACCCTAAACTTTCTGAAAGAGTACACGCATACTATCGGTATCGAATTTGGGATACACAAATGTGCAAGGTCCCATCTCAAAAAAAGACTATGTAGGGATATCCAGCTCCAGACAAAAGCATCCTGCACCATCTGGATGCCGGAAAGGCGGGCTGGAACAACTATAGTAACAATGGTAACCTCAATATAGAACTCTTTCAGCGACAAGTATCTGAACTGTTGGAAAGAACAAAGTTGCTACTACAAATATGTCTACCGTTCCGATCTGACTCTACTTTTCCCTTATTTATACCTGAAAATAACCAAAAGTAGATAGGAGAGTTTGTCCTGTTTATTACTTGTATACCTCATCTACTGAATACGAACACTTGTCGGTGAAACGCGCTTCGAGAATACTGTTGCAGTTCTGGTGTGTGGAAGCAGTTTTTGTGTTAGAATTCAGTTTGGCAGGGTGCATCATACAATCGGTTCAGCCCAATCATCGACATTGATAACAATGGACGCCGGTAGCGTGGTCCAAGGAAGTGCAATTGCATCCTCCCTGTCCGAATTGAGTCTTCAAAGTTGTTGGATAGGTACGTGTAAATTTCTTTGAGTTTAGTACGTGTATTTTGCAAATCCATAATTTTTACTGGAATTCAAGAATTCTCTTAAAGATTTGAAAAAAAATGTACCTATTTATATTTTGTAACAAATGCGTTCAAGAACAAAATATTCAAATACAAAAACGAACAATTTGTTCACAAAGTTACGGACGTTTGAAGAAAAAATCTCGATTTTTCAACAAAATCGATAACTCTTAAACGGGTCGATATAAAAAATTTTAAAAAATCATGAAGGCGTCTTTTGACCAACACTGAGAGATGAAAAATTTCAAAAAAATAGAAATGCAAAAATCGCAGATGTAAAAGAACTGAGTCAGAATATAATAAAATTTTTCGAAAGTTATGTCATGAGGGAAAAAACTAGATTTCTATGATATCTACAAAAAATTTTATCTAAATATGAATTAAAAAATATTTGAAATTAGCAAATGTGTGAAATAAAAATGAAAATTATTCAATATTCTTCCTTATTATTACAAAACATATTACAAAATGAAACAATATTTAGAATTATTGAAAATACAAAGTAAAAATAAGAAAACCTACATACGAAATTTCAGCCTCCGAAAATATAGCGGTACGGAAAAATTATGATGAAAAATTAATTTTCTTATGTAAACGAGCCCCTTTCACCCCCACGCCATTCGAAATATTTGAAAGTAGTGCCATCTGAGACCTACGAAGCACCTACATACCAAATTTTAGCTTTCCAGAAATCACCAGTACGAAGAAACGGAGATGAGTGATTAAGTGTTAAGTGATTGACTTTCGTGATTTATAAGCATAGACTTTTTCTCACCTTGTATAAATGTCCCAGATATCATTCACAAAATACAACAACTCTTTGACATTTAGCCTGCAAATAGATAATCATGCATATAAATCAAACGGAGGGCGAGACTTGGGTGTCATTCGAGAATCACATCAAATCTATTGTGAGGAAAACCTTGGGTTTCATTCCCGGAATTACAAAAAAATTTTTGAATTATTTTAGTAGATACTTGTCACTGTTTGATAGTAAGTTGAAATCAGTACAATATGGAATCCCGCTTGAGAAAAATATGTAACACGTTCAGTAAAACACCTAAATTACAGCGGTAGCGGCACTTGAATAATTATAACGACAGTTTGAGTCTCATAAACTTGAACAATTTTTCACGAGATGGGAGTTCTGCCATATATGAACTATGATGTATATTTGCAGCTATCAGATGTCTGTATTTTCGTAACACCTCGTAGATGGGAATAACGGGATTACTCATGATGCTTCTTACTTCTCTAACTCCTAATCATACTGAAAAAACTCCAGAGCATGATATTGTAGACGTTGTATAAAATATCATCATTAAAGTAACATCACTCAATAGTATACTAGTGTTGCCACCAAGACATGAGATTACCGTTTCTTGTCTCGTCTCGTCTTTTTTAAATGAGGCAACAGGAAATTTTTCTTTCAAGAAATATTTCCTACACAAGACGAAAGATCAGATTATCAGAAATATTACTGAAGTTTTTCCCCAACACCAAACCGTTATTTTAACACCTCGACACGTGTTTCGATCACCAAGTGATCATCTTCAAAAGGAAGATCAAACTGTTTGATCTTCACTTGGTGATCGAAACACAAAGTGAACGAGGTGTTGAAACAACGATTTGGTGTTGGGAAAAAACTCCAGTAATATTAATTACTACACCAAAAGTTCCAAACAGTGCATTACAAGAACATAGACTTTAGCAACAAATTTTCGGTATACATGTTTCATACAAAAGTTTCATATATCAATGCAATGGAATTTTGTGAGATATTCTCCAGTATACAGGAAGTCCAATATAAGTGTGGCATATCAAAATTAGTTTTTTTTAATGGAATGAGATATATTCATTTCCGTATTCGAATTCCGTTGGAAAAGTACATTTAGATGTATGATTGTATGAGTATACACTGAGATGTTGAGAAGTTATGCCAGGTTGATATATTCAACCGTCCACATTTTCAAAGTTTTGTCGAAAATGTGTTTTTTTATTGAATAATTAGGTGAACACAACCCTTTTTTCTAGTACTGAGTGAACCGAAACTACACAATATTTTCTTGACTTCTTCAAATAAAATGTCAATATTCCATTCAAGATCTGATTTCGTCCTGAAAAGCTCTTCTGAAAAAGTTGACATATCCATATTCTCAATGAAAACTCTTTTTGTTGTGGCGGTGTTTTGAAAATTTGTTCCTTTATTATTGAATAATGATTCAACCACAATTATTATATAATACTGGGTGAATCTAAACTCAACAGTTTTATCTTGATTTTCTCAAATAAAATATTCAATATGATTTTTTCTCGAAAAACTCTTTTGAAGAATATATAACGAAAATGGTTATAAAAAATATATTACTTTCAACATTGAACTCTTCTATGAAACCTTTTAAAATGAAAATTCATAGTGAAATGAATTCGAGGTAAATTAATAGATTTAGATGATAATTCCTTCAGGAAATATGAAAGAAAGAAATCAGTATGAAAACACTTCTGCAAACTATTATATAGCGAAATACGTGTTGCAGTTTAGTAAACTGTCCAGTGAAAATCCCACAATGGACTTGAATGTATTGCTTTTCAATTTACGCTGTATGCACAATAAGTAATCTCGCGAAACAAAGTCCCATTAAAATATTCGAACATTAATTTTCTGTTATAGGTGTTCGAATCTTCGAGGAGCAGACATCCGCAAAGTAATATCATCGAACAGAACACGATTATGCGGACAAATTGTAGTAAATTCCAAAAGGACTGAACGAAATTCCGAACGTCGGTGTGCGCCGAAGAACAATGAGTGAATTATGTTCTTTCCTCTTGGAAGCGTTTTGCTTAAATTGCTCTTTTCTTGGCCAGTTTTGCAAGACGTACGTCTACCCGACTCGTAGATCAAGAAATGCAGTTTCGGTATTAATAACTAGAGATGGATCTTGCTTCGAGTGAGATTGAATGGATGAGTGAATGGAGCAGAATACGAATTCGTAGACGTGCATTCTTATTAGAAAAGCAGTTACCTGTACCTGTAGAAACTGTGTATGTTAGACAAAATACTTTCGTTTGACAATTTACAATGTGGTTAACAATTTTTCTTGTTGCATGTCAGAGGTTTAATTTTTCATTGAGTAAAATACTGCTAACAGATTCAAAATTTGTGAAAAGAAAATATATTAAAGGAAATATTAAAGAAAAGTTGATTAAGAAACGATATAATATAAAGAAGATGAGAAAAAATAGAGTATCAATAGGTTGACTAATCAACCGACAACTGCCGTGGCAGAAATTTGGGAAGCTAACCTGGAATATCATCGAAAATTGCTGAAATATTAATATTTTTTTGAGTTATTAAGGAAAAACTTAATACCATATTTTTTAAATTTTATTTTGTTAATAACAATTGATGGTCCTAAAAATATGAGCTATCGCTCATATTTTTAGGACCTTTATCTCTATTTTTCATGTTTTTGAACTTGTTGATTAATCTATAGGATCTTAAAAAGTATTTCTTGGTGGTGGTTGGATTCGTAATTCAGGTACTGTTCTGTGTGAGTTGGTTTTCGGTATACACATGTTTTCTTCTCCACCGTTAAAGTTTGGAAGGTCTCACCCTATCGACGTACTACATACTCATTGGTTTTTTTTTGTATTATTTCAAATTACTTTTCGATACTGGTATTTTCAGTATTTACAATACTCATTTGTTATGTTCATAAGTTTTTCTTCTCATACATTTCAAATTTGTTATTATCTCTTTAGACATTGTCCGAACATTGTCCGAACATTCACTCAAAATGCAGTTCTGCTACACAATTTCCGAAGCCCAGTTCTTTTCTAGTCAGTGCTGATTTTTTTTTCACTTATCAATACGCCGTAGCTAAGTTGATTCATTTTTCTAAAAAGTAAGAAACGGCATAGACTTTGAATGAAATAACTACAATCAGGTTGTCCAAAGACATGAAAATTATCTGGTGAAGTGGACCAAAATAGTATGTAATAAGGTCGACGTACCAGTTACAGCCACTGTAAGGATTATTTAATAGTTTATGAATTGTATTTTGCATGAAGTTGATGTGTGGTTATGTTCTATTATATTGAATGATAGATCGCTTAGGCCTTGTTGTAACCATTTGTAAAAGAAAATAAAGCGATCCTTTCGTAACAATAAAAAAAACAAAATAACGGAAAACTGCAGGTTAATCCACTTTTTTTCCATCGCTAAGCACTTAATATCATTTTCATCTATTTTTAAAATCTTAGCGGGATAATACATTCGATCATATTGAACGATTACATGAGAACCTAGATTCCATTTCTTAGTTTTTTTTGTCTTTGCTATATCTTTAATCGTATTTATCATATCT
>WOGO01007960.1:0-10873 GCA_015342085.1 Leptinotarsa defecta
ATCCCTCATTTTACCCCAAACTTTTGCAGGTATGAGTAGATGCACCAGGGTTTTTAGACATCTTAGTTAAGATGTATCAAGGAGTTTAATGTGAAAAAAAAACAAAAACAAAGCAGACCCATTCGCAAGAAAATATGGCTCACAAAATGCACAATGTAATGGTTATTTCACGATTCGCAAATACGAATATTTGGAAAAGCATGAAAGAAATATGCGGCAAGTTCCCAAAGGTATTCTGCCCGCTCATTAAGCTATAGCTATATCGACAAATCGCTCCACGGTATACGTGTTGAGTAGGTATCATACGAACCCTGAGTCGTCTCTGTGCTTGGCTTGGGTAGTACAAAAGAGTAGATTACAGAAAGGGAGAGAGAGAGAGAGAAAGAGAAAGATATCATTGAAAACGTGGAAAAAAACCCTAAGACCTTGAAAATCATCTACTCTCAATGTCCGTAATCAACGAAGTTTCTTTTTTATTAAATTATTGTCCTTTGTCTTATACATAATCTTGTACGTTTTAAAATTTTCAAGAAGTTATAGTTTTGGAAAGATCGGATAGTATATTTTATGTTGGAAGCAAATAAATTATTATTTTTTTAAACTGGCAGTACTTTTCATGAACTCCAAAGATTTGAAGAAAAGAGTAAATATTGCTCTTTTGATTTTTTTTTGTTTTGTTCTGACTGGTTTTACAGTGCATTAATGGTTGAATTTGCCTAGAAAAAAAACCGAGAAACGTCTTGAGTCTGACTGATATATTTTTCAGCGGCCTCCAGGAAGATTCGTGAATTATAATCGTGATGTGCCTTATCAGTTTCGCATTTTCAAATTGAAATATTAAAATACATTAATGTTTCATCATCGACAAAGTTACATTTAAAAATCACATGAAGTTAAGAATACTTTTTTAAAATAACCGCTATACAATATCTTTCTCAAGCGACAATGATCAGTTTCGCTTAAGTTAGTATTAACATGAATATTCATTAAGTATCGGCCTATTCTATCCAATGATTCAAGTACTTGTCTGAAAGTAGTAATTGATGAAATTTCAAATATAAAAATGATGTTGAGAAAAGGTTGTCATTCAGTACTGTTTTTCTTAAATAATCGAAGTGTTGAGTTCATAAACATAAAATAACTACTTCAAACATGATACTCCAAAAACAAACATTTTTCATACAGATGTATCAAATATTTGTAAGTATATGACCTATATTTCGTAAAAAGTCATTAATCATGACATTTTCGTAACTGTTGACAAAATACTCAAATGTATTTTCACTAGGAATACCTCGTTGCAGTGGTGGACATCGTTAATCCTTGATTCACCTAAGTTTGAATTTCTGAGGGTTTTTTTCTATCTGAACCTATCTCATTTATATGTGAATTTGATTTTACTTTACATACCTAACTATCTGAGAAATATTTGTACAATGTGGTGGTACATATGCTCTGATGTGTCCAAAATGAGAAGGGCCAGCATGGGAAAAACAGAAACCGTGAGAGGAACCAAGTGGGTCGACTGAGGAAAAAACTACCCATTTTTGAAAATTCTAATTAGTATCTGTAGTATTAGTATCTTAACTTTCTTGTGACACTATTTAAGAAGACTCTGAAAAAGAGTTTTTAAGAAATATATAGGGCCTTTACATATTTTTCATTTGACGTTTTCTCAGAAAAACCATTACCAATTTAAATTTTTTATATGGGCCAGAAAAAGAATCACATGATATAAGTTAGTCTTTTCAGCGAAAACTTCAAAATTCATCTTTTATTTTGTACATTATTTGAAACGTCACTTGAGTTAGCTCTAAACTGGGAAACTTTTTCGCAATTAAACATTGTATCTTTTACGGTTTTCGATTTTCCCATGCTGATCCTCCTTGGACATATTGGGGAGAAAATAGTTCAAAAACAATATAAGCAGTCCTATACATCACAAGATGTATTCGTAGCTTCCTCGGAAGTTAGCGAAACGCATCTAGAAATAAAAAATGTTTGAGAAAATTGTTGATTATTATCATGGATTCACATAAATATTTCACAACGCATTTTTGCAAAAAGGGACATTGCGCTCATGACAAATGGTCTGGTCTGATTTTTTTTTTGGCAAGTCAAGAAATATATTTGCATGTTTTTTTCAACTTGCAGCAATTCGAACACAGTCTAGGCGTTTAGATTTTTCCCTTTTTCAATTAGTGCTACTCCTAGCTACTCTGTCTTTCTGAAAAGTGCTATAATTTCTGAACAATTTATTGAAGATGGGGTTCAGTGAATTTTACTAGTTCGGACTTCGATTGTCTTATATGATATATTATGATTTGAAATATCTGAAAAAATAAATAAAATTAAAAATCAAAATGAATAGCTAAAAATTACAATTATATTGAATAATAAATACAATAAAATAAAAATAAACAAAAAAGTTAAAATTGAACAATTGAAAATGAAATAAAAATTAAAAAGATTTCAAACTAATAACTTACTTCACGAAGTTTCGATTATTAGTATCCACAATCGTCTTCGGCTGATGACTGGACTATTTCGCCGAGAAATGACTATTCACAGGTCATTCGAATGCTTCCAATGGCTTCTTAGTTCCACCAATATAGGATTTTCTGCACTCACAGAGTATCCAATAAATGCACTTTTTGGAATCGCAGTCCGCATTTGGTGGTACGGTTTTCGTGAGGATGATGTTTTCGGATCTCAGGCAGGATGATGTTTTCGGATCTCAGGCAGGTTCTGATGTTGTATTTGGACCCAATTCTTTTCATCTTTTCCGACAACCCTCTGATATAGGGAAGGAGAAGCACTGGTTGGGACGGCTTCTCTTCCTTATGAGGCTCTTGCTGTAAGCTTACAAACTTCCACTTGTTCATTGGTGTATTCAGGATACATTAGGTTAAATTTTTTGCAAGTTCTGACATTGATTTGCTCACTTTGTTCATGTGTAATAAGTAATTTCATAAGAACTTCGTTTGAATAATTGATATTTGCATTAATTTTGGAAGATGTTTTGAAACACCGTCGATAACTGTTTGCAAATTACTACCAAACTGTTATAATCGTGATAGTTTCATTGCTACCTAAAACCAAATTCTTAAAAAAATAATGTTTCCAGAAGAAGTGACTTTATTAAGAAAACTTTATGATTTAGGTATAGGGACATGATATATCATTTTGAAGCATTTTTCATCATCTTTCAATTTATCGAATAATATACAGGAGCTTTCATTTGAAAAAATGAACTTTTGACCACTTTTTTGGAGTCGATTTCTTGCTGTAAATTAAATATTTCGAGTTTGTCCAAACTATCATCAAAATATTAACTTTTCATGAAATGACAGTACTGATGTAGGACTTCAATTAGGGCTATGTTTAGCACAAATTATTTTTTATCTAGAAAATCGATAGAGATAGGTATAGGACATTACTAACAAAAAAAATATTATAATAAAGGAACGATTCCAAAAATGTGTTAATATACGGGGTGTTTTATTTAAAAACTTTACGTTGCTAGGACTTTTTAATAAAAGTGACATTGCCGCAATGCTAAAAATATTTTAGATGGATAGAATAGGTAAGGAAATGTAAGATGTAAAATTTTCACAAAAATCCTGCGTTACATTTACCATAAACTTCTAACCTACCAACAACCGTGTGTCACGCTGTATAGTATCTATGGTAAAATGTAAGGATATTTTGCTGTCCTAATGAGTATTTTGACGATTCCGTTTTGGCAACACTGTTGTTAACCCATATACAAAGGTAGAATTCTAGAATCTAGAAGCCAAGTTTGCTTGCGCTTGCACTCCCCCTCTCCCACTCTGGATCTATTCAAATATGAAATTGTTGAAAGTACAGAATTTGTACGAGAATCAGGAATATAACATACGTAAAAAATAGAAACATTTTATTTAACGCAAATTGTCAAAAGAATGGGAGAGAAAATCAAAGAGTCCAATAGTGATTTTGTGGGTTTAGGCCAATGTGTTCCATATTCCATCGAGTTATTTAAAAAAAACGAATTTCATAAGGTGAGGTTAAAAAATGTTTATGACCCCTCAAAATTTTGGATAGTGATCAAATACAATGAACTGCAACTTTTCACCAACTACCTAACGGCCTATTATAACAAAAGTGATAAAAAAGTGGTTGTACCTAAAATAGAATTGAAACATGGACTCACTTGTATTATATTGAAAAATTCAAAATTCTATAGAGCTAATTTGTTACCAGCGCTTCTACCAGAGAACAATAAACTTCGAGTTTTCCTAATTGATTATGGGTGTATTATCAGTGTTGAAATGAGTAATGTATTCTATATGCTAAAGAAACATTGTAATGTTCCGAGGTTTTCAATCAGAGCAACATTAGCATATATCTCACCTGCAAGTAATGATATTTTCGATAGGTAATGAAATTTTTGTCTTATGATATTATTTCAGATCAGTATAAACCTTGGTGCTCAACTGATCTTCATCGTTTCTGCGAATTGTTATCAGAACAGGACCTGTCAATTAAAGTAATGGAAATTGACTTTAATTTGAAGATTTTACATGTAGATATCATTAGAATTAATGATAGTATGGGAGAGTCCATAAATAATCTCTTAGTAAAATCTGGTATTGCTGGTTATAGTCAGCTAATCGAGGAGAGTAAAGAGAAATCAAAATACAAAAATAAAATCAAATATATGCACCTATGTCCTTCTTTCAATGCACTGGAGCGGGGTGGTGTTCCATCATCATTATGGGAACAAAACTTATTGAAAGATGTTCACTTGAATCTACTTTGCAGTTACTATCAGTTGAAAAATGGGAGGTTTGGTGTTACTCATTAGAACTATTGGTTATTATTGATAATTGATTTATGATTGATTGGTACATTTGGTACTGTTTCTTAGTTTGTGTTGAATTAAAATCAGGAAGGTTTTTCCAAAATCTTATAAAAATTTGTCCAGAAATTGAGATATCACATTCCATTTTTCATGACCACGAAATAATAGAGGAAAGTTCCTATTTATTTTGATCCTTATTATCAAGTAAACCATCATAAATATTCAGTGAAAATGGTAAGGTACCTAAAAAGGTAGAGATAATTCAAAATATAACTAGGGTTAATTATACAAATATTGAGTAACATTTAATCCTTTTATTTTTTGATAAATAGAAAAATAAAATCACTTGATAAGATTTTGTAAATTGAGGCTGTGAAAATTCCACATATGAAAAAGTTTTTTTCTAACCTAAAAACACATTGTTCAACAATTGATGATATTCGTCGATTGAGTCGTCTGTTGATCACATAGATGGGATCGACAGGTTTGTCCTTTATGGACAGTTGAGTCCAACAATGCATTTGTGATTGAGCCTAGCACTAGTGGTGAGAGCACTAGTGCTGTCTGGTGTTGGATCATGAATGCTTTGTTTTCTTTCGGCTCTGGTTTCATCAAAGATTGAGTCATGAAGAACTTACCTCTTTTTTTTGAAGATCATGGCGCAGTTGGATATCATCATGATCAATTTAAGAAATCTAATAACTGAAAACCTTCAAGTGGTATTTATATTATAGATAATAATGTATTTTTACTGAAATAAAGATATTTGTGCAATAAATCTTTTCAGGTCTACAAGTGTATTCATATTACCTTAGGTTAAGAAATTTGTATCAGTTTTTTGGCTGGGATAATAAGTTGAAAAGTAAAACTATCGGCTGTGGATTGGTTCTTCATATTGTTGATAATATCTCGTGTCATTCAATATCATGTATGTTATAGATTTGTGGTAGAATTGAGGGATAAATTTTCAAATGTTGAAAATTAATCAACTCAGCTACCCAGCAGTATGAGAGCTGAGAGGGTTGAGTAGAAGGCTTTAGAATGTCTTCTTTTAGTTACAGTAGTGGTAGACCTACCTGGTAGTTTTTATGGAATGAATGTGAAAAGAATCCTTAAAGTAACAATTAATTTTAATAACAATAGCAAAACCCAATAACTGTTTTCATTCAGAAGTTCGATTTATTTAGCTTTTCACAAATAGAAATAAAGACAAATCAATAGAGGATCCGTGTAAGTGTAACAAAGTCGACTTGAAAAAAAAATTAGTAACTTCTATATGAAAATATTAATTTAACAAATAAGGTTGTGAAATTAATTGAAAATAAATGTTTACATTTCTTAGCTTTTTCTCCAAAAATGTATCACTTCCGAGAGCTATCCCTTCTCTTTTAAAAACCTGCTTCTCTTAAAAATTGTTTCAAACTTTCCTTGTGGCAGAAACCACAAGGAAGTACGCAGGATATTGTCCGAAAATTCAATTCATGTTGTAGTGGGATTAGGTTTGAATAATTTTCTCAGAGTTGGCCCGAATACAGATGTTACCTGACAAAATATATATCTGCAGCTTCTTTGGGGTTTTTGGCATGATTCGCCACTAGTGAATTTCCAAATGTTTTGTTTTCCCTGGTTCAGTTTCTCTTTTATTCATGTCTTCCACAGTGTTTGCAATGTCGTTCCCTTCAGAGTCATTTACAAACATGAAAATATATGAACAATGTCGATATTCTCCGATTTTTGCGCGGAATCTCCGTTTATTTTCAGATCATGAAATTCAAAAATATTTTGGTAACCAGATACAGTTATTGCTAACTTACTTGGGACAATTCCTTTTCAAAAACCGTATTATATGTATCTTATACTCAGCACCTTAATTTTTAATCCACATCGTACCTCAAATTGGACTAGTCATGACGTATGGGAAAAATGCCTTTCGTAACTCGGGAGGCAATTACAAATAAAATAATGGTTTTAATATAGTTTTTACGCAAAACGTGTCAGATGATAGAATTGTGGTCGACTTGGCATCTTGGCAATGAGAAAACTATTTATTACTTTATTATAGTTACAGTGTTGATGAAAATTATTGCCAAATAAAACTACAGGTTCTCATGAATTTATCAAATTATTGTAAGTAAAGCTGAAGGTGCCCCGATTTTCAGAATACAGGTGGAGAAATTCAGATATTTTTCTTCAGATTCCTGAAATGTTTCATGAAGAACTCTATAGTTAAAGGAAAATGCATTTATAGAAATAATGCTCTACGCAAAAACATGATATTCCAAGTTTCATTGAAAGCGTTAACAAAGGCACTATACGATATTTGACACAAACATTTCGAAGTAGAGGACTTTGTTTCAACTCTCAAGAATAGATCAGTTTACTTCATCTCATGAAGTCGCCAACTTGGTGGTGAATCGTGCGTGGAGAAGAGTCTGGCAGTTTTGGTATTTAGGGAAAGTGCTTGTTTTGAACAGAGCCACGAACATTGATTCAACACTTGAAAAAAAAACAACACAAGGAGTTACCTTTTTTGAATGTCTTAGTGATTAGAAATAATCGGAGATTTTTCAAATAAATATATCGAAGTTCATTATTCTTCAGGAAAACCCTTTTCAAAAAGTTGAACTTAAAAATAGCCATTAAAACTTCTTGCTCACTCTAAAACAAGACAAGATGTTGGAAAATGAAAAGATGGGATTATATGAAATAAGCTGTGAGGACTGTGATAAAATATATCGTTCAGACTAAGCGATTCATTAAAACTCGTTTTGAAGAACACGTAGCACATACCCGACTTCGAATTCCAGAAAAAACAGTATCACGCAACACATCTTTGAGACATTACATACAGACATTACAATCCCAAGTGATCCTTTCTATCTCGACAGTCATAAATTAGCAGCCTACAATTCAATTTTACACAGAACATTCTCGTTACCTCTGTCTGCTAACAATTTTTTGAGAATTGTGAAATTTTTGGGTGGGGGTTCGAAATTTTTTCTGTCGAAAATGATTACCCGGGTCATGATTCATGTCTGGCAGACCCGACCTGCAAGAATTTCCGCCGACCTGCAAAATGCATTTCCAATTTTTCAAGAATTGTGGAAATTTTGGGTGGGGCTTGGAAATTTTTCTGTCGAAAATAATTAACCTGGTCGAGGTTCACGTCTGGCAGATCCGACCTACGAGAATTTCTGAGGTTTATTTTCAATTTAATGAGGAATGTGGAATTTTTCCATATTCAAACGGTGGGGGTTGGAATTTTTTTGTCGAAAATGATCAACCTGATCGAGATTTGTCTGGGAGACCCGACCTGCAAGAATTTCCGCCGACCTGCAAAATGCATTTCCAATTTTTTAAGAATTGTGAAACTTCCTCCCCAGGAGGATAGCATCCGCCTCATTGAACTTTACGCAAAGTACCGATTTTTATGGGATGCTAAAGATAAGGGTCACCATAACCGCATGAAGAGAGAGGATGCTTGGACGGAAAGGAGTGACATAATGCAGTGCGCTGTTGTTACCTTGAACGCAAAAATGAAAACATTGATGGGTTCCTATAGAAGTGAGAGGTCCAGGGAGAAAAAAACCACATGCATACTAGTTCCATAAAGCGAGGTAACTCCTGAAATAAATATACTAAAATAAGCGTACTATTTATTATTATCATTGTTACAGGTAGTGATGATGTATATGAGTCTAAATGGTTCGCCTACAAATACTTTGTTTTTTGGCTGATAAAGACATCCCAAGAAAAACTGTGAATACTGCTGGTGTGGTAAGTGGGTTCTTAATATTGGTCCTGCCAAGGCAACGGGTGATTCAATATAAAATGGTTAGCTAAATGTAAGCGAACGTCTTTGTGCTGTGCCGATGTCCTTCGCGGAATAGTGCGGAGTGAAAAGAACGATGTCATAGGTGCTGCATTGCGCCATCTACCATTTATAATGTCGCCATTGTTGTCAGTATCGAAACTTCCAGGAGGTGTGTACGTTCCTTGAGATGTAATTTTGCGTAGAAAATTATGTAAATAAATGGTTGCTAAAGTAACTTTTGTTGCTAAGTTTGGTTGCACAAGTAGAGGCTTTCTCAATACACGAAATACTGAACTCATTATCCCAAATACATTCTCCACGACGCGACGTGATCTGGAATGACGGTAATTAAATACACATTCCGGTGAACGTACCACGGGATTACCCTCAAATGGTTTCATCGTGTACTCACTCAAAGCAAATGCTCTGTCAGCTAATAATATTATGGTACTTCTATAGAATACGGAACTTGTAAGACGGCTGGGCGAGGAATATTTAATTCGCGCCTCTCCAATTTATTGTATAATATCGTATTTTTGAATACTCCACCGTCCGATATCCGCCTTTGACATCCTACATCAGCATAGATAAAATTTTAGTCTGCGTCGACTATTGCAAACAGCACAATGCTAAAAAAATATAGTTGTAGTATTCACTCCCTGAATTAATAGGTGCTTGTTAAGCAACGTGTTTTCCATCCATAGCCCCGATAACGTGAGGAAATTGTCACTTTCTTTCAAATACGGAGGAGATCTGAAGCCACTCTTCTGTAGTCGATGGCACCTGAAACCAAAACAAAATAAATTAATAACATTCAAAATAAAAGCAATAACATATTCATGCCAAACATGTTCACAACGGAGCCAAAAATAAAATTAACCTGGGACCGAAAAGAATTACTCAACCATTGTTTGTTTTGTTTCAGGAACACTCCGAAATAGAAGTTCCTGTAACGCCAACTTCGCCTACCCACCCCCACAGATAATACATCTGCAACTACAGCAGCTGCTACATCTGCAACTTCTACATCTACACCTACTACGTGTTCGACCATAAGTCAGCAGACGTCCTACTCCAAATACTAGCAGAAGACAGAGAACTGGCATCAAGCCTAAGGCAGCTGAGCAAGAATCCGACTCAATGATGCATGAACCTATGCAAATCTTAAAGTCATCGGTTAATTCATCTAATGATGCGTACTTCACCTATGCTTTGAATTTATCTAATGAACTACGAAAATACGACCAGAACTCGCTGGCGCACGTCAAACGAGCCTTCGCTAATATTTTATTTGAAGCAGATATGGAAATGTATTCTGCTTCATCATATGGCAATACTTTACAAACACACATCTCGCACGCTTTGCCTTCTGCGTTGTCACATAGTTCACATGATTATAGGAGCCAAACATCGCCTCTTTCATCATACGGTTCCCGCACAACAGATACCTCAGAAAATATCATTCCAATAACTACCTAATAAGAGTTTATAGAAAACATTATTAATTCTTTCACCTTTACATATTCCTGGAGTGACTGAACTGTCGCATCGCAAATTTCTGGAATAATTCTTGATATTGAGCTTTTCTATTTTCGGAAGAGGTATTGTAGGCTGCAGTAGGAATCTCTCGTAGAAAGAAATCTCAAGCAAACTGTCAACCTCTCTCTTACAGATATCGCCTCTCTCATGTTGGCATCCATTTTTCTTACTTTAGGATCAACTAGTGATAAGAGATGTTCAAAATCTTCTGTGTTCATCCGAGTAAAGTTTCGAAATGTATCTTCACAAGGTTCCGTTGACATAACCCTCAGGAATCCGTTTCCATATTGAAATCTCCGACGAAATATTTCTTTCGACCACCATCGGCGTAATTGCGAATGCTGCACTCGGAGTAACAACCGGCATGCTTATCTCGCACAAACTGGCGGCTCACATTGTTTTCGCTTGTCAATCCGAAATGTTTCGACCCGTGTAAACAATTAGGCCGAGACAGCGACTCGCGAAATAATTTTGCGCAATCTAAATGTAGCTTAAAGGACGACACTGCAGTGACCAGTGCTGCTCCAAGGCTAAAAAATTTTGTACGAAAATGACAGATGAAAATGTATGCTTTTCACTATAATTGTATAGCATCAATGGTCGCCAACACTGTCATCAGAATAATTGACAAGTGACAGCTTCCCACATGATGCAAAGATGGAATAAAGCGATTA
>WOGO01007961.1:0-10873 GCA_015342085.1 Leptinotarsa defecta
GGACGGACATATATATATATATATATATATATATATATATTTACATCCCACTATCATTTTGACGACTTTACACAATCTATACATTTGGACGTCCACTGAAAAGAAGACGTATATTGAAATATACTTTCATATATATCGAATACATCATTAAGTTAATGCCGTTTCTGACTCCAGATGTTCCATCCCTACATTGAAATAAATACCATGTCACTATCATTTTGACGACCTTACAAATTACTGGCATATGACGACCGACATGTATATTCAAGTTTCATTATTATATCATTGAAACGACCAATCTGTATATTTTCATGATAGTAAGCGACATTCGGACGTCCGCAGGGTTGCCATATTCACGTAAATGCATCGGACAAACATTTTATAAGGGTTGTTGATATAATATTGGTAGACCGTGGTGCTTAGTTTGATTGACTTTTTTTATCAATCCAATTAAATGTTCGACAAATTATATCGAGAATTGCGAATGAACCAACTTTTTTGAGATGATTATTTTCAATATTGAACTTCTCCAGCAAAAAACGAAATTTTAGAGTGAAATAAATCTGGAACAAATAAATAGATCTTCAGGTGAAAAACATTTTCTGAAGTATGAAAATGAAAGATTTTCGTATTGACAATATGTTCAAAAGATCCAATATTGATATTGAACACAAAAAATTACAAAAATTACTGAAAATCCTCATAGGAAAATAATTTACTATCATCGTCAACTAGTTTCATTTTGGAATCGATAGTACCAAATAATTTCGGACCCGTAGGTTTCCTATAAAGTTATAAGAATCTATACCATGTTTTCTTGAGAAAATAGAAAAAAAAATTGCTGGTATCTTAGTGAAATCATTTTCAACAGTGAAAAAACTTGTTCACTCAAAATATTCTTCTGAGAAAAAAATTATCATTTTACTCCTGCGACTACACTAGGATAAACCAATGAATGGGGTCTTTTGGGTTTAAATGGGTTTGGAATGGGTTTTTTCGTTAACCAGTTGTCGTATCTATACGAACGACATCCTTTAAAAGTCAGGATTTGTCCAAGCTAAGGATTAACGAGGTCCCACCTTTAAATGTCCGATTTCCAGCATGGAGGGCCGATAAACCTACCCACTGATCACAAGGATTGGAAATACATATCAAACTCGCAACAAAGCAGAAAATGAAAAATTGCCTCTTGCCGGCCATCGGGTTCGAACCGATGATCAAGTTGGATGCGTATTCAGTGGCTATGCACCAAACACCATACGCCACCTAGACAACATTGAAGAACTTGGCTCATCAAAGCACTGACCTTTGCTTTTCTCGGAGTGAGTGGACTAAAGAGGGACACTGAGGGTTCATCAAAGTGAGACGATATTTCTCTTGGAGAGAAGGAGAAGTGAATGAAATATCGAGAACTCTTTTCTTCGAACTCTGCACACTCTATCCAGACTATGTTGAGATTGTTATTCTGATTATTGGAGTTTTTTTGTGGAATGATGTTATTTCTACTTAATAACCTAAAAATCATACCGGCTTGCTGCAAAAAGGCAGAAATAGTAACCGGACAGATGCAGGGCCTGTCCCGAGGTGCTTGATACTCGTAAGGACATTGGTGTTGCCTCAAGTACTATCAACTTATGACAATTTTCATCATGGAGTTTTCAGATCCAGTTGAGGCAAATGTCATTCGAAAAGAAGAAAAACATGATGAAATATCAAGATTTTCTATTTAAATTTCACAGATTCCATCGAGACTACACTTTCAAAATGGTTGTTCTGATTGTTGGAGTGCTTGATGGAATGATGCCTTCTCTATTTGCGAATATCAGGATTATATTGTTTTGCCGTAATACGACAGAAATCGTTGTCGGAAAATTGAAAAAGTCTGTCGTCCTTTGCTTATTTGTCATTGATAATTGGATCCAAGAATCATGTGCTCTGAGCAGCTGTCAACCCAGTTGAGTAATCGGAAGATACCAACCTGGTTAATGAAATTCATGTCCAGAAGCGGTTACGTTTCTGTTGTATATGGGAGCAGTGTGTTTTTGTTGAATTCATTTTACATCAGATGGTGCAACTCTACCTTTCATTCAGAATAGTTTTTTTTTCTAATTTGAGATTTATTTTTCCTTAGTATCTTTCAATTATACTTTTTTTGAAATTTGTATATATTGTGAATATCTAATTAAAATATTAATTAAATCTGATACATATTTTTTATGCAATATATTCATGTTGGTGTAACTATAATCAACGAATCAAGAGCTCATCTCTTCTTACCTACACAGAGTGGATTAATAAAAGGCAGGCATCCGTCAGAAAATAACTACTCCCTTGGAAAATATCACAAAAGGGATTGGATTATATTTGATAAACACCTGTGCAAAAGGTTTCACAAAAATTATATGCAAACGTTTCTCTTGATGCAACTATCAGAATTAATTAACATATGATGAGTTGATCACCTATAGAACAATTTCGGGTTCATTAATCCTTATCAGGGCAGGGTGAATCGTATTCATTTATTCGAAAAATGACGTTAAAGAGCCTATTTTGATTTCTTTATCTGTATTCAGTAGCTTGCAGGTTGAAGATTATGATCTATCCTGCAGTAAGTGAACATGAAACTGGTCTGCAGATTATTAACTCATAAATGAACATCAACTTCCGTTTTTGTGACACATCAAACACTTGTAGAAGTAATTATGTGCTACCTTTTGTACAGGTCTTCTTCAGATATAATTCAACACCCTTACGTTCAATTTGGAAATATCCAGATGATATTATTAAAGAGGTACAAATCAGGAAATCGTAAAGATAGGTTCCAATTAAACTGTAAAAATATCTAATTTTTTATTGAACACTTTGAAATACACATACAGTAACTTACTACGGACTCAATAGTAACCAAATTTCGGATAATATTTCAATAAATGACAAATTATCGATATTTATTCTGAATGAAGACCTTTATTTTCAGCCAGTTTTTGTTCGATAGTTGTGGATACTTCTCTATCAATTCCTCACACTCACGGCGCTTTGGTGGTTTCTTTTTCATTATATGATCTTTGAAAAAGGAAATAACAATTTTTTTTTGTTCTTCTGTCCATGGTATCCATGTTCTTTTTCTAGCTTTTCTTTGTTCATGAGTAAATTGAATAGGATTTTTTTCTCTTTTCTCTGATTCTCTCTTTGATATTTCTTCCTTCAAGTCATTTTCCCCATCAATATTTTCAGAACCAATTATAGGATTCACGACATCATCCATTTGAGATTCGTTTGCATCTTTATTTTCGATATCTAATAAATCTTCTTCTAAATCCAAGTTTATTTCATCCAAAGTTTTACCTTTGAACTGGGATAAAGAGCCTTGTTCCATCAGCAAAAGTATTTTAGCTATTTTCGCGGTTTGAAAAACATCATCTGGTAATCTATAATTTTGTCTGTGTACGCCTAGAGTGTGACCCATAAAAGTAGCTAGTTGTTCTAAGTCGTTTTCATTCATATCAAAGATTTGAGAGAGGGTTGCGAGATGCTTTCTCAGTTTTGTAGAGGTAATTGCATGATGATTTTTTGCTCCACATTCTTTAGCATATTTTTTGAGTACTTTATAACCACATATTGGTTCTTTGAATGTTGTTTGTCCGAAAAAGTAAAGATTGTTTTTATTGATGAATTTATATCTATATTTCAATAAAACTTCAGAGTGCTCTTGAATTTCTTTACTGAGCAATACCGGAACACCACGTCCTCTTTTGCCCCGAATCACCACTCTCTTGAAATGTTTCATCAAAATCTTTTCAGTTGGACTAATCGCTTCAGAAAACTCCTCATAATTTTGGTTATTGACATTTGTCAAAGAGTTTTCATAGGTATCCAACATCATCCGTTGAAGTTCTCCAGGCCTCTTGCGATTCAACAGGATGATTCTACAATAAACTGTTTCCATCAGAATTTTGTAGTATGTCTCATCAGGTTCATCAACCAATTTGCAAACTGCTTCATTACCTTTCACCACCAAATATTCTTTCAGAAGTTTTATATCACTTGCAAATGGTATTAGAGTGACTCGATTCCATTTTTTAATACTCAAGTCATTTGCCGCTAGAGTTGATATATGGAATTTCCAGTGAGCAGTCACCAACTGAATAACCGTCTTCAGTTCAGCTTCAGTTTCTGCAGAACTAACAGTTTCATATGAATCTTTTCTCTTCAATGCATGATATATTGCTATTTCACAGCACTGTTTAATGGAAGTGCCAAAATTCAGGGCATATGAAGGAGATTTGTATGATTCCTTATCAATGTCGTACTTTGCAACAGTTTTTGTTGCTTGAATAATCAGGTCGAAGTTTTGTGGTTTCAGAACACTGAACAGAGTTGTTATATTCGAATCAAGTTTTCTCATTTCAATCAGAAACCTAGCAAGTTCTCTCATTTTCCTTGAAACAACATTAATGAAATGTGATTCTCTATGTACTTTCAGATAACGAGAACCAAATTCACAAATGAGTGGATCCTTCTTTGCCGTCATAGAAACATCATCTGCCCTCATCCGGGGGAAAACCTTTTCTCGCAAATCAGAATCTATCGTAAGATGTCTCAGGAGAAGGTTTTGTCCGTCGGCTTTCGCATAATTGGTGGAAATATTTTTTGTGCACTTTTTCCGGTGTCGCCATAAATGATCTGCCGAATAGAATCCCAAACATCCACTGCATGGAAGTAGATTCTGCTTCCGAGATCCTTTTTTTACAGCTTTCTGGTTTTTATTTGAATATAGATAATTTCCTTTCTTTCGTAAATCTGTCAGTAGATCTTTCCTGTTCTTATTTTTCGTAGGAAGAGATAGTATTTTCTGAACATCTAGTTCTTGTGAATGGTTTCTAGTAACATGACGTGCGAAACTTTGGACCAAAGTTTCACAGTAGAAGCAAAAGTCTTTTTGTCGCTTTCTTTTTCCATAAAACCGATCATCAGGGTCACTGGAATTGTCATTTTTTTTCTGGTTTGTGGTGGTGCTTTGTGAAGAATACTCAATAAGGGGTGCTACTGGAATCTTCGGGCTAGCCTTCGATGAGTCACCTCTGATTGAACTGACAAATGAAGATTTCGAGTCCTGCAAATAAAAATCAACATCAGTTGGTTTTTCATGAAACAAACTGTTGAAACTTTTGTTATGATATTAGCAAATTATAATCCAAACAAACTTTGCTGCTGGGTTGACTCATAATAGTGATTACAAGAAGATGTGTTGCTATTATTAATAGTACGGTTATAACTGTGTGACAGCATTAATTATCAACAATAACTCCTCTTACTATATGAATTATCAAACGATGATATTTCATGTAACGAATTTTGAAATACGTGAACAATAATAATAACATTGAAAATGTATTTTTTTTTGTGGAATTATCCCCTTTCTTATCTCTAATTTCAAAATTATGCCGTCAGAAATTTTGGTCACACACATGCAGAAGGCTGTCATTTTTGATTCATTGCGCCTTCTCAACGTACATGATTCTCGGTCTTGGGAGTGGACATAGTATCGGAGATTAGATAAAAAGGCCAGACCAAATTTTGACATTTCATCGATGTTTCCTCGTCGTTCAAGACAATATTTGTGTCACCCGAAGCTGATATATCATCTCACTCGAGGAAATCTACATTAGCATGTATCTGCCTGAGGGTATGAAATGAACAACGGATTGTCTAGCCAAGATAGGAATCAGATATTTTATTATTATTATAATTATTCACCTATTTGAAAAGCTCAAGGCATGTGCTGGGCCAGGCGCAATTAATCGTTTTAATTCAGAAGGCCTTCTTCATTTCGAATTCCATCCATTCTTTTTACTCTGTATTACTTTTGTTTTTAAAATTTTTCCTGCGGGCCTTCGTGTGGAAAGGGGACATGCCGACTGCAAATACATAAGGTCTCGGGTACCTCGTGACGCCTAGTGTCTAAATTTTTCTTTGGTGTCAAAGGCATTAACTAATATGGTCATTATTAGCCTCGTGTTCTATGTAGGATATAATGAAAAATTCCTGAGCCAACTAGAGAGCTTCTTAGCTATTCGTAGTCCTGTCAAATAGATAATATCTAGACGATCATGGGTTTGAACTAAGAACCCTAGGGTTGAAAGTCGGGTCGTAGCCGTTGATCTAGTTCATCGCTCATGGTTCCAAATTATGATCATTATCATTCATTATTTTCATTAATATTTCTTTTAATTTTTCACTTAAAAAGGGGTTGCTAGCCAGGTCTTGTATCCTAAGCTCAGACCCATTCGTAAGGCATGCCAATATCATCAAATAAAGACCACTCATCATGACCGTAATAATTGGGACTGAGAATCGTTTGCCCTGAGAGTAATTTTAATTATAATAACAATAATAATAATAATAACAGCTTATAAAATGTTATTCTTACCTCAGAATATGAAGGGCTGATGGAAAAATCTGGATCAATATCAGAATTATCAATAATACTCGGGAATGAATCACTGGCAGCTGAATCAGTTATCACGTCTGAAATGACGGCGGTTACTTCCTGCGAATAAAAACATAATTCATCATGCTGAAGAATGAAAACGCAAAAAAATATATTCAAGCCTTAAAAAGGTTGAAAGTGGTACTCTCATTTGTTATATTCACAAAAAAACCGAAATAGCAGAAATAAAATTCATAATTACCTCTTGTGCGGCCGATACGGTGTCATCGCGATGACTTTCATCAGATGCTGAAATTGTCATATCTTGAATTATTTCATTTGGACGCATTGTCTGCTCAATTGGTGAAAGGGGTCTATTACAAAACCAATTTCCCTTCTTCCTTTGACTATTCGAAGAACAAACTTCGTACTATAACAAGCACATTGTCAAGAAATAGTTTGGTACACAAGCTGAAATTCGTGTAAAAGAGAAGTGAAGCTCCTAGAAATATGAGCTATAGCTCATTGGATTCCAAATAACACGTAGGAAATGTATTTAATTGATTTTATGGCACATAAAAAAGTAATTGTTATTAACGAATTGAGATCAAAAAAAGGATTCAGTTTTTTTATTAATAACTTTTTAGAAAAAGGGTCCTGAGCTAAGAAGAAATCCACAAGCAAAACTTCCTAATTCCTGAAAGTCTACTCCAATTATTAATTTATAATAATTGATTCAACGACAAAAATTGGGTGCATGGCAGTTACGGCATGGATGCATTGGCGCTGAAAACAGTATTCGACATGAAATATATTTTTAAAGTATTTGTTATCAATTTTAACATTTGAATACATCATGCTGTTATCCCAACACTACAAATAGTAGTCCCTTTGGAATGAAATTTTTATCTTGATTTTTCAAAAAGTTTCACAATTTATAACTAATTTGAATGGATTTTTTGCGTCATATGACATGAAAACAGCCCTTCGGTTTTTACCTTTCCCCTGAACAACCGTTGATTTCTTTTACATTATATTTATGGAACTGGAAAAACCTTCACATACATATGCGCGATACTTGAAATTTCATTTCATCTGTCATGATCCCACAACGATTATTGCTTACAATTAATATTCAATTACTGTACATAAATGAATGTGTACTTTTTATATTCATCAATTCGAGAGGCTTTAGTTTAATTTCATTTTTTTTGTCACCATGCTTAAATGTAAAATTAATTCTGCACATTAGTTATGAAGAATTCCCACGCACAACTAAGTTTTTAATAGGTTTCTCCATGTTTGTTTGTACATCTACCCGTGTTTATATGTTGTATATTAAAAAATAAATATTATTATTATAATAACAACAATGAATTCAAAATTACATAATTTAAAATTATTAGGGATTAATGTCTATTTTGAATTCTCCTTTAAGGCTCTGTAACTTCAAGTTAGTAGGTCGTACGGTCCTAGCTGACTTTTCTGTAAGAAATTTAATTCTCAACAACTTCACATTCACTTTTACTAAAAAAAATTGTCATCACCGAAACATCGAGTTGAACTTTAAAAAAAATTCCTGTTATTTAAATTGGAACAAATTTTTGAAAGAACAAGAAAACTATTTCACTCAGATTTTTTTAACGAAAATTTAATTGAATGAAACATGCTACTATACCGGGTGATTCTCGAAGGTTGCATAAAATTATTTGTAGGAAAATGATCTTTCACAAAAAGCCAACGAGTCACCCCCTTTCCATTTGAAAAAATCAAGTTAACTGGAAAAATTTGCAACTTGTAAATAATTCTTTAAACGACTGTGAAGTTATAAGCCTCAAGTCGTAGTTTTCCCATGTTACTTGATCAAGAATGAAGCGATTTACAGGATCCATGGTATTCTAGATCAAAAAATAAAATTGGAATAAAACTGATTTTATTCGTCAAATATTGACAAGTGAAGTAATGTTGGATTTATAATGTCATTCTCAATCGAAATAAGTGAACATATATAGGATGTCCCATTTAAAAATCGAAAGTCGGGGGCATTGACGGTCAAACCGGAAGTACGGCACAGCAAGTAAATATGTCAAAAAATGTCAATTGAACTATAATACACAACCCCCAAATTTCGTTTTTCTCCAATAATAAAAAAGTTATAGGGGTGAGACACCTTAGAGAATCACCCGGTATACTTAAGAAGATCATGAGCTAAAAGATTTTGAAAGTTTCATTTTTTGTTCATTATAATTCATTAAAGTTGAAAATTTTATTCAAATACCGTTTTGGCAACTACCAATGGCAATATAAGTGACGGAAGGTATTTTTTTACTATTTATCATCAATCAATCTATCATCAATCTAGGGTATTGATCAGACAAAAAATAAAATCGTTGGACACAGAGTAACCTCAGTAAATATGTAAATAGCATTTATGATGATATAGCGGTTGACTTGATGGTAACTTCACGAACCCAATGATTATGTTTTGTCTGATCAACACCCTAGATTGATGAGGAGAGTGATGTGATGACTGGTACTTAAGATCTTTCGCATTATTTTTCGACTTTCAGTACATTATCTACATCATTATTATCTTTATTTTCAATACAACCGTTTATATGATTTTTCGCTTAAATTTTCCCAGCTTTTAAGTTTAAATTTTTTTCAGAGTATACTACTATTCTACAAGTCAAGCCCTTATATTTGATACCCATTTTGAGAGGGTTGACAAAAAATATGTACCTTGCTATTTTGTTGGCGGCCATATTGAATTTTCAATTTTTTCTTATAACTCTATTTTACCAGTCAAGTATTTTCATTCAATATCCATCTTGAGATTATTGTGAAAAAATATGTATTCCGCCATTTTGTTGACGGACATATTAAATTCAATTTTTTTTTCATAGTGAACTCTAAGATTCTACTAGTCGAGCCTTTTCATTTGATACCCATATTGATGTAGTTCTGAAAAAATATGTAATACGCTATTTTGTAGCGGTGACCATCTTGGATTTACAATGATACAAAATAGTCATCAAAACTGAAGGTGTGAACCAAATATCAGATTAATCTGCCAACAGGAAGGGGACCAAATTTCAAATACTAAAAAATATGTAACTCGCCATTTTGTTAGCGGCCATATTGGATTTTCATTCCTTTTTATTATAAACTATATTCTACTAGTCGAGCTCTTTTATTTGATACCCATATAGAGGTAGTTATGAAAAAATATGTAATACGCCATTTTGTAGCGGCGGCCACCTTGGATTCACAATGATACAGAATGAATTGAATTGTATTATCATCAGAACTGAAGATATGTACCAAACATCAGATCTATCTGCCAACAGGAAGGGGGCCAAATTTCAATTATTAAATATGACCCAATCAAACAAATAAATAAATAAACAAAGACGGTAATCTGAATGAAACAATTCAAAATTAATTTTCATCATTTACTTTTCATGAAAAAATAGTAATTAAAAACATTTCATAATTTTTTTTCTAATAGTTTTTTTTTGTCGTTCAAGTAATTATTGAGGGATTTTTTTTCAGAATTCATAATTGGAATTCTCAACAGGGTAACAAACATTTTTTCAATAATAATTCAATTGTTTATTGAGTCGAGAATTTCTTATTAAAAATTTCTGATTATCATTGTATTTTTCCGGGAAATAATTAAACTCCAGAAATAAATATGTAACAAAAAATATATTGAAATGTTTTCATTATGAATTTTCTCCTTTTTCGCAATCTATTTTTTATTTCCCAATTATTGATAGTTCCTGAAGTTCACACTAAAAACTAAATGCTATTTTCAATTTGTTAATAAGAATTACAATTTTGTATGTGAGTGTAATCACTGAAACACATTCTCCTACTTGTCATTCTGTATACAATGAGCTCATCTTCTTATAAGCTTCATTTCTCCCTTACACGGATTTAAAGTGAATTGAACTATTTACTCACATAGTCAGTAGAAAACAATCGATCACTCATGTTGGTAGAAAGAATACATATGTTTACTCCATAAGCTCTAATAGAACACTAACTCCGCAATATTACCACCGTTAAAACCATTCAAAATCTAAGCACATCCAGAGATGTTGCCGCTCTTCTGGTCGTCCCATTGTCTTCAATTCTCCAAGAAAATATACACACGGTCGTCAAATAGCTGATGACTTGTACAAAAAATATACATGCTGGTTGCAGCGCTCAGTTGCAGTGGTGGACACACGATGAATTGAAGAATACGAAAAATGGCATTTTACCAACAATTAGACGACCGACAAAGAGTCAGTTTTCCGATGATATTAACACTTGTAGAACACGTTATTGAAGGTCTGCAATCGGACGACCGTATACGGTCGTCATAATGAAGGTGGTCGTCCGAATGATGGTAAAAACATAATGTATGGTCGTCGAGAAGATGTCAGTATATAT
>WOGO01007962.1:0-10871 GCA_015342085.1 Leptinotarsa defecta
TACCAACTAGACGGAGCTCCTGCACATTGCACAAGAGAAGTGAGCGCAGAACTGGATAGACTATTTGACGATCGGTGGATGAGGCGCTTGGGACCATGGAATTGGCCAGCGAGATCACCCGATCTTAATCCATTAGATTTTTATTTGTGGGGAATGTTTAAAGAAAAAGTTTACAAAATACCCGTGCGTTCGAGAGATGAATTGTTAGAAAGGATTGCCCAAACATTTGAAGATTTGGATCCCAATGAAATCAGATCTGCCACCACGAAAGCAGTCAACACCCGCATTTTAAAGTGCTTGGAAGTGAACGGCCAGCGATTCGAACATATTTTGAAATATTCCACATGATTGTTTTACTTTTTTATAATTATTCATATCAATATTTCCAATTTCAAGTTTCTTGGTGCTTTTTTAAAGTTTATCCAAACATATTGAAATTGTTCTGAATTCGTATAAATTTCTTGAGGTTCATTGGCGGTAGATTCGGATACATTTCATTGAACTTTCTACATGTTCTGCTGATAATTTTGTCACACTGTCCAAAAATAATAAACAAATTCATAAGAACTCCGTTTGAATAGTTTTGTTCCATCGTTTTGAAGGTATTTGCAACTTCTGATGAATATATAGTGTGAGTAACTTCTATGAAATATCACCGAGAGAAGTTATACTGCGAAATGTTTGCAAACAACTGCACAAAATCGTTAAATAATAATTAACGACAATCATAAATACAGAGGTATAATACTTTCATTATGTGCATATACGTGATTTCCATATATTGAAGTATCATACGATATTTGGTACTGAAAATTGATGAATGAATGCTGTATTTATGGCCAGAGAGGTAAATGAATAATGTGTACCTCTTAATAGACTCAAATAATTGAAAAAATATTTAAAAATTTCATTTCTATGTGTATCGGTTCCATGATAGATTTTGAATATATCATGTTACTATCTACTTACCCAAATCCATATTTCACAGGATATCTAATAGAATATAGTGAAAAACTCAAATGCAATTTCCTTTCATTTTTTGTCTTTTCTTCACGTTTGCAGTATTCATTTTGTCGTATATTTTGTTATCTCAATATTTCACCTATGTAATTTTTGTTACAGGGACGAAGTTTAGTCTAAAAACGTCATTTAGTTTTTCCGTCGATTTTCTTGAGTTTCATTGGTGAGAACGAGTTTCCTAATACTGGAATTTCTGAAAGTTCTTCTGATTCAATATCTGTAACATTGTCTATTTTTTCATAACGTTGAATATCACAACTGGATATTTCAATTTTGATGAAGTCTGTCAACAAAGTCCAAAAATGTTTTTTCGAGGCGAATTCCACGAAGAATTTGAGCGCTGAGAACGTAAAAGAATTGCTTTGGAAAACGTTAATCTTTTATGAAGAAAATTTAAGTGAACAAATTATTTTTTCACCTATTCCATCTAATTCCATATGCATATTGAATATTCCATTCATCGTATTATACTATTACATTCAATAATTTCTCTCCAGAAGTTTATATTACGCAATAACTTTTCCAAGTGAACTTTTCAGTTTATCCTAAATTATACATTAGCAAATCATTGATGCTTATAATTCATTCATTATAGAATGGATATACATAAGTATATGTATACATTTCATAGTAACTCTATATGTATACCTAAAATTTTTCAGAGATTCCTATACTCACTGAAGAAAAAAAACTGACAAATTGTTACAATTATATATGAAACATAATTAATGTTTCATGCCTATCAACTGGTGAGCAAATATTCTCAGTAGCTCTAAAATTCAGGTTTTTTCTTTGATTGTCCAACGGGTACTACAATGAATACTTTCGGATCGAAAGTCAATACAGGTGTTTCGTCAGTATCATTAAAGTGGCGAAAATGAAAATACGCACTTCCAACCTGAAAGCCTGTGAATATTGGTTTTGAGGTTGGCGGAAAAAATTGATGATATAGAAACCATGACAAGTAACAAAGACTCCTCAATGTTCGGAAAATATTACCGTGAAACAAGTCTCACCTCCGTTCTCGTCGCTTTATTTCAATGTTTTGCCATTTCATATTTTTAGAGGAATGAGTAACTAACAACAGCCTACTTGGAATGCGAAAGACCGAGCCCCTCTAACAAGGGAGTCAAATTGAAACCCTGCTGGTAACAAAATCTTCATAGTTGGTATGAGTAAAATTGAAAAAATTCTGGATGTATATAAGATACACAATATGCTCATTCTAGCACTAATCAAATCATTTGTTACAAGTGATTATCAAAGTATTTTCCGAATATGTGCTTATTTCATTATTTTCCCTTGATCTATTAAATATATTTCATTTGATTGGGGAGAATTTCAATATCATTATTTCAACCTTCAAAGGCTAACCTATCAGAAATTAAGAGACTATTTCTCTCTTCCATCATATTGTATTATAAACCCGACCAATCGTAAAACACCCAGTTCTCATAATACGATGGAGTATAATACTCATAAAACGTGTGATTCCGTGTTAGGAATCACACGTTAAAAGGTAAGAACTCGTTAATCCTTAGCTCGCACAAGTTTCGACTTCTGAGGGTTGTCGTTCGTAGGGGTGCGACAGCTGGTTAACGGAAAAACATTTTTTTTGTTAAACAGATATATCCTATCCAGATCACCACTCTATGGTATTAATCACAATAAAGTCAGTTATTGTTTATCCACAGAACGAGTCAATAAGGCTATCCACCTAGTTACTCATGAAATGAAGCAAAAAATAAATATTTTTGTGGAGACCGATTTGAATGTGAAACTCATAACTATGAAATATGTTGGATATCAGAATTATTCTTAGGCATTGAGAAAGAATTTCAGAATCCAAAATATGTGAGATTAGGCAGTGCAAAAGTGAATGATTTGCCAGATGTCAATATTCCCGATGAATATATTTCACCTGTAATAAAAATCCTACGACGCTCAATTCGTTCAATTTTTGGACGATGGTTTGTGAAACGTGCGGACGAGCGTTGTCATGGAGCAGGATCTTAGCGCTTCTCTCGACAAGTTCCGGATACTGCTGTACATTTTCCTCACAATAGGATTCTGCTGTGATGGTTTGGCCCGATTGCAGAAAGTTGTAGTGCATCGCAGCAGCCGCTGACCACCATATAGTAAATATGGTCGTTTTTTGTGAGTTTGTGCCTTCGTGAAGTACATGAGTGGCTCATCGGTGTCCAATCACTGTCTCCTGTTGTCATGGAGGATCCACTTTTCATCACACGTGACGATCCGATCCAAAAAATATCGTTTTGATTGCGCAGAAGCAAAAGATAACAAATCTGGAAACGTAACAATTTCTGACGATCGTTCAAATCGTACGGCATCCACATTCAAGCTTCTTGACCTTTTCAATACGTTTTAAACTAAAAACCGCATGGGAGCTGACGTCCAGCTCTTACGCCATCCCACGCAGTGTTTATAATGGATCAGACTACACCGGGGTCCTCAAATCCTCGTCGTGGATTATTGTTGGTTGACAACTTCGGGGCTCATTTTTGAGGCTGAAATCTGCGGAACAAAATTTCCCAAACCAACGTCTTCTATCATTGTCAAATGCCTGGTTAATTTTTCGAAATAAATGAAACAGTGTAAAATGAAGTGAACAAAGCAATATCAAAATACTTGCAATCTGTATTAATGATTTCACAGAAATGGGTAGTAAATTTCTGTTTTTGATTTATTAAAAATTCTTCTCTTCTGAATGTAACAAATCGTATTTATTATTGAACTCATGTCCTGCTAAAAGGTCGTTTGTGAATGTGGAATTGGTCTTTCTATTTACAAAACTACTTCTATGCTCTTTAGTTCTTTGGGAAAATATTCTCTCTGTTTGGCCAATATACAGTTTTGGGCAAGAGCCACAAGTCAGCTCATATACTAATGATCTATCCGACACCGAAGTTTTGTCTTTATTATTTTCAATAAATTTACTTAGACTATTATTAGTTCTGTAAGCTACATTTACGCAGACAACTGGTCTGGGTAGCCATGCAACTGGTCTACCCAAATTCAAGATGCGATAACGTCAGTTATAGGACATTGTCATATTTGGGTGAACCAACCAATATTGCCCGTTTCTTGAAGAAAGTACCCATTCGCAACGTAGTGAAAACAATTTTTCTCCACCAGAGCAGAAATTGTGTCTCTTAACGCGCGTTTCGCTAACCAAGTTAGCATCATCAGGAGATGACAGTCAGATTATGACCTGTTACCTATTTAAACTGAGGTAGAGAGTTGAAAAAGTGATAACTGCAAATTAATATCACTTTTTATACGTCAAATAAGTTAGTACCGACTTTGAATTAAATTGACAGTCCGATTCCGCTGAAAGTGTTCTCTGGATGTGAGAAACATAGTTTATCATTTTCAGAAGTCAAAGGACCTCATAATGTAAACGATTCAACACAAGCTATAGAAATAAAAAAAGTTCTATTTATATTTCAAACGATACTGCTGATGCAGTCACTAACAACGCATGTCAATCAACTGGGTACTATTCCATATACACTCATTTTTCAGACTAAATGAAGATATAACAAGTAACTTTTTATTCAAGTAGATCACCTGCAAACCGCAGTCTGCAGGTATTACCTCTCATCAGTACAGGAAAGATCCTACGCAGACAGCAAATTTTCTGAGAATTGATTAATTTCAACATGGCTACGCTACATATATGAAAGCTCCGTCTAAGAGAAATAAATTGTTAACTAATAACAGCTTCAACAATGCCCCAAACGGTGAAGAAACATCCCATGTACCAAAATCCTAACAGCAATCAAAAGTGAAAAATATCGAAAACTTCACAGTAGGCTTTGATAGGTAGTAGGTTTAGGTAGATGTGAATAATGGATATTTCGAAATTTTATTTCGAAATATTTACTTTTATATAATGTATCTATCTCTCCTCGATAGTTTTCAGTTTTGATTTTGGAACATGAGATATTTCATTCCCTCTTGGGGCTTTGTTCACGAGATGTTACTGGCTAACAATTTTTCTTTCGGACGAAGTTTTCTCGTATGTAGCGAAGTTGTGTTGAAATTAGTCAAGTTCCAGACACTTTGCTGTATAGGTAAGTTCTTTCCTGTACATATGAGAGGTAATACCTCGAAACCGCGGTCTGCAGGTGATCCATTTGAATCATTTCAGCATGGTGCTACTACTGAATGAACGAGAAACATCTGCGAGACTAGCCTTTGTGAGGTATCTTGTATTAATGTGTGTCATATATAATTCAATATCCAGCATGGTATTAGCTGGGGAAGTAGTTGTTTTACGACAGACTGTTTCCAACTTTGTGGGTAGTTGGAAGAGATGAATAAATAGAAATATTTTTTTATATGTATCCGTATTATTCCTTCTCGATAGTTTTCACGTTTGATTTCTGTTAGAGTTTTGTTACATGGAATGTTTTTCCCCGTTTGGGGCTCTGTTCACGAGATGGAGTTGTAACTAGTCAACAATCTTTCTCTCAAACGAACGATACTAGTTCTCTGAATTTCACTGAAAGACAACAAGTAGAAACCAAAGCCCAGAGCTCTGGTTTCGGCTGATCACCTAACGGAATATGTCATCGCCTCTACTCACTCAAGCTTGTCCCTAAGGACAATTGTACCTAGTAATGCATTCATTTCTCAGCCTGGCACCACTGTTGAGGTCAATGATGAGATGAAATGACGCTGTCTAGTGTTGAATCGCCAATGCTTTGTGTTTGAGATCTGGTTTCAGTAGTTGTTTTGCAATGAAACCTGCATTGAAAGATACAGAATGACTTTCATTCAGCGGTCAATGTGAAAGTTTGGCTTCGTAACTTACTGCCTTGAGAAATCTTAATTATAATTATTATTCATAGATTGAGTCTATATCGACCTGACAAATTGAATCTTCATAAAGGTAGAAGTCATCGCCTATACATAGTCAGACTTGCCATTTAGGTACAGTTGACTTTAGTAGTCAAAGACTACTTTTTTATCTTTGATACCCTTGGATTGAGTTTTCTGTCTCCTTTATAGAAAGATAAATCTTCGTAGGATCTAACCATTTTTTTAATTTGCAGAAAAAAAGGACAAATATTGTTAGCAATCGTAATCGGTTGAACTCGCGGTCGAGGTTTTGTTCGGAACAAGGCAATCTGAAAAAATAATATTGGTTGTCATATATAATCAAGGACAGAGGACAATAGTCAATGTCGAAGCTTGGCTCTACAATGGACTGCCTTAGGTATCCTCGTTCATCTTTGAAGTTTGTCGATTAAGTCTTCTCCTCTCACCTCACCTCTGCTCAACAAAATCTTAGGGAAAAAAGTGTTATTTCGTGAAGTAATAAATATCAAAAGTAGAACAGCAAATAAGGAACTCGCGTTCCCTGGGGTATCAGTACGTTTTCTTCCTGCACGGTCTTGACCGAAGAATCGTCGTACCTTATCGAGTTGTAGCCAACGTGGAAAGCATCGTGATATTGAAATTATGAAATTTAATTTTGTCTAACGAAAAAAAGCCGAGTGAAATCTTCGAAATATGTAACAAAGTGAAGCAGTGATGTTGATAAAAACGTATGGTCCAAAAATGGGTTATTTCGGTGAAATTAAAGTTTTGTATTATATAAAAAAATGAGTGAAATAGTTGAATGGATGAAATATCTGAGAAAACTGATGATAACATTCAGATCTGTGATCGAAAATGGAAAATGCTTACTTGATACAAAATAAGTATTGAAGTTATAATATGATTACCTTCTTCTATTCGACTCCAAGCATCGTCCTGGTTTTCTTTGGCATATTTCAAAATAACATCTACCAATGAAATCATTCTCCACGGCAACTGAAATTTGTCCTTTATTCGCTGGCATATATTGAGGAGGATTTCCGCGGCTTGACCTGAGAAAAATGAAAATTATATTATATATTTATAGACTATGAGAAATGTCAACCACACCCACAATTAGGTATCTGCCTCCTTAGAATTTTATAAAATTCAGCTTCGTTCTTCAGTTGCGTATGATGATTGAGTATAGAATATTACTGAAGTTGTTTCCCACCACTAAACCGTTATTCTAACACCTCGACATGTGTTTTGATGAAACTCAGTGTAATCTTTCTGTTGAAGATGATCACTTGGTGATAGAAACACGTGTCGAGGTGTTGAAATAACGGTTTGGTGTTGGAAAAAAACCAGTAATATTCAGTATTACACCAAAGATTCCAAATAGTGCATCATAAATGATGATTGAGTGATGAAAGTTTCACAGAAATAGGAATCCAATTCCTTGTACAAAAAACTTACTGAATATATAACAATTATCATCCACATTTAGTGACAATCAATATATACCACAATTGCAGTTGGTAGCAGTTGCGTTTCCAAGGTTACATAGCACATGTGCTTTCCATCTGTTGGTTGATTTTAGAAATTTTTGGACGAATTCAACACATTTTGAATAATTTCATGAAAGTTTTGTGTATAGTGTTTTATATAATTATTCATCAAATTTCATCTTAAGGCTGCGTTTGCATTATCTTTGACATGCTTTCATTTTTACTACTTGAAAATCATTTGTGACACAGCCAACCTCATGGCCCCCATTGCCTTTTTATTTGTAAAAATAATTTTGTATTTTGTTAATAATATTATGGTGAAGAGAGGAGGATAGCCTTTGCTAACTAGTTAAGAACAAAGGCCTGAAGTTATTTGGGATAGCAGTAAAAGTCCGAGAGTATTTTTATAACTAACTATATAATGATTTTCGGGAGTGAAAGGATCTGACTTTCCACATACCATCTTTCCCAAAAATCAATATTTATCAAAAATATACCTTTTCATTTTGAATATACTAGTTGTTGCCCGCGGCTTCAGCTGCGTAGAATTTAGTTTGTCACATTAAGTTTCGTGATAGACCATTTTAAACCAGTAGTTACGATATTTATTTATTAACCCATAATTTCAGTTTTCCAACTTCAAAACAACTTTAATACAATCTTTGATCCCCTATTTTTCTCCCTTGGAGTTGGACATTTCTGATTCCTTTTCTTGATGATTATTTAAACTATGCAAAAACCTATCTGCAATATTTCAAGATTCTAGGTTCAGTAGCTTAGGCTGTACGTTAATATAAGAGCGGACGACAGCTAATAATTTATATTTTTACTTTTAAAATACAATAACTAAATGAAAACGCCAATTGCATTGAGTTATGAATAGCTCCGACAATCGAATAATATTACTTATAGAAAATTCGCGAAACTAACAGAAATATCAACGACGTCTGCCCTCACGCGTCTGTCCGCGATCGGCTAGATTTCTCAGCGATAGCGCTTCATTGCTTAGACCGCCCTTCTACCCCTTCGCATCGTCCCCCGTTGTTACAGTTACAGTAGACGCGACGCGTAATGGCTTACCGCGTTGCGTAAAGTTGATCTTAACGTGATGACTTTTAAACGATTCGTTCAAATTCGCACACTTTTATTTAAAATTATTCAAGATGAACAATATTACGGTACATAATCTGCATGTAACTCCAACGGTATAGGCAGTGCACGCCTAGGGAGTGAAAATTTTTCCGACTTACTTAATACTGAGCGGATTTAGATGAAACTATATGTAAATACAGATTATATATCTGAATGACATATAGGCTACAATTTACAGAGGTTTTGTGTAATTTTGGTCATAATATAACGATAATACCGTTGGAATTACATGCAGATAATGTAACGTAAGATTGCTTATCTTGAATAATTTTTTAAATACCCACGTCTTATGCAAAATACTGCAAAATACTGAGCCATAAATAGAAATTAATTGGATCCCTTTTTTTAGAATGCAAATATTGGAATATCTGTCAAATTTTTATAAAAATTAATACAATTGTCGTTTCAAGTATTCAATATAGATAAACTCTGTCTTTAACACTAAGTAGTTTGGACGAATCGTCCGATAAAATTAACTTCACGCAACGCAGTAAGCGCCTACTGTAAGATGACGGGGAACGATGCGCGGGGGTAGAGGGGCGGTTCAAGCAATGAAGTGCGATCGCCGAGAACACGATCCGAACGTGGGTATACGCGTGAGGGAAGACGTTGTTGACGTTTGTGTTAAGTTTTGCGAATTTGTTCATAGGTAACATAATTCGATTTTTGAAGCTATTCATTACTTTGTTCAGTTGGCATATTCATTCAGCTACTGTATTTTTATAAATATTATGGCCTAGGTACATTCCTTCCAGTTTGAAGATTGCGTGAATAGATAAGGATGGACTACTAGATCATAAAGGTATTGTCATCCAGTATCTAATATGTTCACATTCTAGCTAATCCGAGAACTTTCTGCTCGAGAGCCTGAATCTTCAGTTTATCGCATGTCAAAGTACAGTTGCCAATGGTGTGTCTATTATACCTATTTTTGCAAATACATCCTCCTTGAAAATGCATTACACATGACTGATAACTTAAAACTTGTGCTGGTCAAACAATTATATTTAACCTCGACATTGGCAATGAATTCCGTCATAAAAATAAAAAAAAAATGTTGAATATGTTTTGTAGAAAACAGTGGCGTATTTGAATTTATTTACTAATACTATCGAAAAATGTAGCTAGGTGGGAATTTTCATATCTTCAGTTGATATGCGACAATAATATCTTCATGAAACCTGACGGAAATGACGATTTGCGGTATCAGTCTCCTAGTAGAATTCAATACTACGAAAAGCACAGTAATAGTTTTTCCTCAATGAATGTAAATTTGACAGAACTGGGTGTTAAACTGGTTACTTATATTTTTCGCAACAATCACGTTACTATAATAGCAAAGGTAGCTTATCAGAAATTTGCAAGACTATTTGAAACCGGAAACTTTCAGTAGATACTTTATAATGCCCTAATTTTATTTAATATTGTTCTAATGAATGGATTTCCGCTTCTTACCCCGAGACTGCTAGATTCTACCTAGAAAAGCATCTTCCTCCAATTGGAGACCCAAACATCAAAAGCAACCTTGATAGCCTTTACCAGAAAAGAATGGATTGGGACTTGGCTGTTTTCGATGGAAACTCACGAGAACTGTTCGATTCCACCGAGAGCTTTATGTATTAGAAGTTCGTGGCAATCTATAGTTGCATATCGCATATCGAAATTCGATACTTCGAACTACACTTTTCGACACATCTTCCATTTGGAGATTAAACTGGTTATATGCTGTGAACTTTCTGATACTGTTTTTCCAAATTAATATAATCTATGACGGTTGGTTAGTGCAGTTTCATTAAAAAAATACTATTTTCTATACATCTTTCTGAGTCCTTTAATTGATCTTGTCATCTATCGGGGTATCTTTTATTCATGTCATCATTCTTGGTTGCTTTTGTTTGATGTTCTTAACTTCCGCAACAAAAATAGCATCCTTATGAAATATATGATGTTTTTTACAAGCTTTTATTTAACTCGCAATTTTTGTACGTATGCTAGTTCGGCTCAAACCTTGCAACCCAATTTTGAGGCAGTTATCATCATTCAGTTTGGACGTCAATACGTCAGTGAGCTAGGAGACAAATCTAAAATGCCAGACCATCACCAAACGTGGGGAGCCTAAAGCTTTGAAGAGGAAGCTCTATGTAATGTAGTCCACTCAAAGTTGCTTTAAGGTGCTTTACGCCAGACAAGTGGCTGCGAAAACATAGATGATGTGGAGTACAATCTCTTCTCATGCATTATATGGGAATGAAGGCGACAAGAATAACAAAGAAATACTGAAACCATCTTTGATGCAACTAACATGATGACATCCCTCATTCCAGGAGAAAAAAGATGGCGAATAGCATATGAAACCATGAG
>WOGO01007963.1:0-10870 GCA_015342085.1 Leptinotarsa defecta
TTGAAAGTGGTAAAAAACATAGAAATTTTCATTTCTCTTTGAATATTGATTTCTTGTTATAATGCTGTATAATTTTGAGTAATTTTCGGTGTTGACAAGAAATAAAAATAACTTTGCACCAAAAACTTTGAAAATTGTTTTACTCTTTAAAAAAATTGACCGTGGGTAACATCATGGTTGGGTGATTCGTAATATTACAGGCTTTTAAAATACACCGTCGTATACAGGATGCTGTCTGTTTATCGTTTTAGCAAATGTTATTTTCGTAGTCCCCATTCAAAAAAAAAATGGTTGAGAAAATAAAACTCTACTTAGATGGCCATGACTCCAAATCTAAATGTATATTTTGATGCTGAACAACTTTTCTGAAAAAAATTTCTCGAGATTTTTCAAAATAAGAGTGCTTTACTCCTGTCTCAAAATCAAATATTTGAAGGCTCCTTGTATATAACGTGTGTTTTACTGTACTTTGTTGATTCATGTTTAGTTTCAGAAGATGCACAAAATTCTATCAAGAATAACATTTTGTCGAAAAACCCTTCATAAGTAAGTTTCCCATATGGTGCATACTTCAGGGATGCCAATGTATAAGTTTGAAACAATAATTCTGGTTCTTCTGAATTTTTTGTTCACAGTGACTTGTCAGATTCGGCCCATGAAAAGTATCTGCAAAATTCAATTGTGCAAGTACTAAGCTCTCTCACAACAGTTCTTTCAATAATTCTATTGATAGGCAGTTCTTATTGCCATATATCAGTTTCAATCATGAATGATTTTTCTGCTTGAAGTTTCTTGTAAAATGAATATTTTGCATGAACTCGAAGTTCACACATTGATATCGTAGAGTCTCAAACTCTTCTTGACGAACTAATCAATCGATAATTTCAAGCTAACTGTATTCTGAAAATAAATTGATGGATGTAGCCGTTACTACGAGGTATGAAATCATAATAAAGAGGAGAGAATTGAAACTTTCTTGTTTTTTTTACCACTTTTATTTGAAACTAACGTAACTGCAGTTTCGTCCCATAAGGACATTTTCAAACTTTATACATTTAATGTAGAAATATACATTTAATGTAGAAAGTTTGAAAATGTCCTTCTAGGACGAAGCTGCAGTAACGTTAGTTACAAAATAAAAGTAGTAAAAAACAGGGAAAGTTTCAATTCTTTTTCTTCAGTATTCTGGAAAATTTTCAACAGTCTTTCTCTTCTCTTTACTAAATTCGAGACAAGCCATCCTGTATAATTTCCTTGTGAGCTCTCTTACATCTTATTCCCTACCTTCGATTGCCTGTAAAACAAGATCTATTGAAAAGACAAAGCCTCCCCATTTAGCCATTCAAAAAAATTTGTCAGGTATGTCATTAAAGACTCCTTTGTGGTGTTAAATCATTGAAATTAATTGTGGACGAGCTATTGAAATATACTCAAAACATTCACCAAAGGTGTTTCTATTGTTATCGGTTGGTTTTTTGGTTTTCAAATTGAATAGGTGAATGGTTTGATTAAAGCATTTTGTGATACTTGATATACTATGAGGGTTTATCAAAGCGAAAGGGAAAAGAAATTAATTTCGATCCGTTCACATAATGTCCTTTGAATGTTCGATGATTTCGTTAGGAATGAGGGTAATCGATCATTCAGGCAAAACAGATTTGACGGGGTGTTTTTTCATGAGAAAATAATTTTGCTGTGAGTGATAATAGGAAAGTATATGGGGAATATACGCGAAATGATATAGATTAGTTCAGTCACAATAAATGGAATAATAGGTATTTGAAAAAATGGGTTTGTATGTACTTATGTACGCATGTAAAGAGTTATAATTCGTTTTTTTCAAAATTATTTCCCGCTGTGATTTATTTAGTTATTGTTGTATTCCAAATAATCATTAGAATTTATCTACTATCGTCATGTTGTACGTTGTATGGGATAACCTGAAGATGAATTTTATTATTCAAAATTTCAAGATCACTTTAAGTGAGAGACATTCAATCAAATTCAATATTTGGAATGATTTGATTTTTCCGGACTTCAATAATTATTATTGGTAACTATTAATAATTTATTAATTTATTTTTCCCCTTAATACATAGTGGATAACAATGTAAAAATTTATATATTTAAATAAATAATACATATCGTCAACTAACCTCAAATTCTTCAAATGTAAACAAAGTTATATTTTAGAACCACTTTCATCATGTATAATCACTGTAAATTATCTTAAAATCAATAAATTGTTAGTAAATATCAGTCACCACGATATATCATTTAAGAAAAAAAATTTATTAATATATATTTTTATACAGGGCAATTCAAATTCGTTTCTTTACATAGGGATCTCGTAAACGATGAGAGATAGAGTGTCAGTTAAATTATGGCAAAGTTGCGTATTTCAGGGACCTATTCAATGATGTATGAAAATCGAATATAGCTCTTTCGGTTCTGGAGATATATAGGAAAAACCAAAAAATGCCAAATTATTTTTTGCCTATATATTTTTTATTCGCAGACATATTGAAAATCTCTCCACATTTTTCTATTGGCACTTGATGTGGGCTATCAGAATATGTCCATGAATCTTTTATATATAGTGTCATCTGACTTGGGTCACCCCCATCTATGAATTTTTAAATGCGGACCTGCATTTTATGTTGTACTTTTTGGATCGTAGACGTTGACTCGATACTGTGAAATTTAATTTAATTTTACATTTCGGGATGTTTCGGTAATATTTGATTATAATTGGGTGAATTATTCCTTTTTAAATTACGACCCTGGAACTTGGTTGACTGAGTTAAATAAAAACACAATGGCAACTTCCACGTCTCCCTTTGTACTATAGAGTTCTAAGTGATTTTTATTTTTCATTTTCAGGTACCAATTCATATTTTTTCATATTTCCATTGCTCTGAGCGTTTTCTACAATGAACTCCGAATAAGAAAACCTTTTATTATTATTTGAAACATATCTACAACAAAAATATGTTATATATATTTTGATGAGCAGAAAAAAAATGATAGCAATAATAACATCCAAAACCAACACTTAAATTGTAATGAAAATTGAAATGAAGAGATTTATATACACAAAAAAATTAATGGCGCAATGAATGTTCAAATTGAAGTCATTTCGAAAGAAATACTGGGCCAATATAATGGCCTGCAAGATCATCAGATCTTACTATTTTTGACAATCTTTTATGGGAGAAAAATAGGATTTACGTTGGCAGAGAAATAGAAAATGTGGAAGACTCGAGATTGAGTATTTTAAATGATTTAGAAACAATTTAGCAAATAAGTGTATTGAGGGTAATGAATAATTCGAAAAACCGAGTTCAAAAATGTTTCGCAATTAATTTTTTTGGGTATATAAATTACTTCATTTCAATTTTCATTACAATTATAGTGTTCGTTTCGGATGTTATTATTGCTATCATTTCTTTTTCTGCTTATTAAAACACATAATATATTTTTGATGTCGATATGTTTTAGATAATCATAAAAGAATTTCCTATTCGAAGTTCATTGTGTTCATTCAAGTTTGAATATTGAAGTGAAAAACAAATTGAGAGGACTGGCGACCTCTGCGACAGTAACCAAGCAGGATGTCGATGGAGTCGTCAGTGCGATAATACATGTCGTAGTTGTGAAAGTCATATTGGGAGGCCTGTGGCCCCCTGTTAAAAAATGTAGTGTTACAAAAAAAAGTTAATGAGAAAACTTAGGATGACTCGAGCATTGCCTCGAGTACGACAGCTGCGCCTCCGGACGAAGCTTCTGTTCACTATGGACAGGACGAGTCTGGCCAAATGCGCTCGACTAAGAAGCAGCGCCCATATAAATAAAATAAGAAGAAACTAGCTTCAGGGTGTCGGTTTATCGTGACAGTATGCGTGCGGATCGTAAAAATTTACTGTCATCATTTTTTCCTAACGCGCCAGAAAATGTATAACTTTAGAAATTATCAAACTTGTAATGTATTATTGAATAGGATAGGCCACTGTTTTTATTTGATATATTTTATATTTTTTTTATGCGTTCACAAAAAGATTGAGTAGTTTTTGTTTGTAAAACTGGTCTGAAGTGTCATTATAATATTCATAATGTACATATAATGTACATATAATGTACATCAGTAATATTCATTGATGAATAAACCTTATTCGGGAAATGATTGGTTTTCTTTTTCCTCGAACGTACATATCAAATGGCGACGAGGATGGAATTGTAACAAGTATTAAAGGAGATCAGTGAATTGTGAACTTTTTATAAAAGTAAGAGAATCTTCGAAAACAATGGTTTTCATTTTCCTCGAACGTACATATCAAAACTGTTAATAATTCCATTGTGATCATGCCTAATCAAAAATATTCGTTGTTGTCTAGTTATTATATTTTCTTTTTTTAAATATCTATCTATTGATTGAAAAATAATAACTTCTTTTCTTTCTTTCAGGTAAGAGAAACTCGATATGTTCCGTGCAGAAGACAGCGAATGAATAGATGAGTATATTTTCGATTCTTTCCTTCAAACCGACACAATTATGATGAAAATGGAGGCTAAGCCACCAAAACAGAATTTTACAGTGATAAAAAGCTTTTTATCAACAGTAATAAAACTGAAGGCTATGAAATCAATATTCAGGTCTCATTATTTTCGAATCATACGTAACTCTCAGAGCCTAGTTATACATAAGTCCCCCCCATGATTTCTTATCAAAATGAACCAAATATGATTATTACTGATTATTGAAACTTTACATGAACGCTTCTATAGAAATTCACAGTTTTATTTCAATATTATAATTATGACAGTGACAAGAAACTGTTTTTTTGTTAACCAACTGTCGCCTCTCTACAAACGACTACTCTTAAAAGTCGGAACTTGTGCGAGCTGAGGACTAACGATGCCTTACCTTTTAACGTGTGATTCTTAACACGTATATGTGACGAATATGTAAATAAACCAAAACTCATCAATACAATAAACAGATACAAAAGAACGAAATGAAAACAGAATTGCTACAATGGATTTGTGATCCGAAACCATACAGCGGTGTTTCGACCCACCAGACCTCTTGGGTGGTGCTAGGCTGAACCACTAAACTCTCGAAAAAACAAGTCTGAAAGGTGGAAGTGATGGCATCTCCCTCCACGAAAACGTCTTCTATGAGATCGACGACGACTCAATCCTCTGCTATCAAAGGTAAACAAGGCTCCCCAAGGCGGTCAGTTGCATAGTCATGCTTCGATATCGACAACCGAATGAGAGTTGTCCTTTGTTTTCCACTGCTGCTTTCACTGCAAGGCAACTTGATGATTATGTGAGCCAACACCAAATATCACAGATTAACAAGCAAACCGTAGGCAGTCAGTTGCAAAACCAAGCTTCGATATCGGCCAAAGAACGGGATTCGTCCTCTGACTTCCACTGTACGGTGCAGTACGGTGGAAGCTCCATTAAGCTCTATTGAGTGTTATTTTAAGGACAAAACACAAGCACTGCAGGAAAATTTTTGAAGCGATTCACGTTGGATTTGAAGCGCTGGAGATTCAATTCATTTGGAAAAACGTTCCTGAATTCAAACTGTTCATCTGGTTTGTTTTCGAGACTTTTCAGGATGACGGTATCCGAGACTTTGCTAATCGCTGGGGTTTATAATGCCAGCATTATTCTAGCTATGCAACCGTGTTTCATTTTCGGCAATAGAATTAGCCGTTTTTGAGTATTCGTTTTAAAAAAAATATTCAAAACCCATTCCAGGCAAACAGCAATATTACTATTCATAACGATTCTTTTCATACGTATCAACACAGAATAAAACTTTATGATACTATGATCCATAGAAAAGTCAATGTTCCTCTTTAAATACATAATTTTAGTAAAGAAATCAATATCATTAAGCAAATTGCAGTAAATAAAGGATTTGAACCTGAATTGAGAGACAAAATACCTTCCAAAAAAGTCTAGGAAAAAAGCGTTTTTTCTATTGATAAGTTAGATTATCAAAATCAAAATCAATTTCAACATATTTTGGACAAGCAACAAAAAAAACACTTCCAGTATATGTCTTATAATATTTAAAAAATATGTTTTCCTTCACTAGAATTATTAGACAACTAACATTCCAATCTAATTTGACTGTTTATAAAACAATAATCCTACCATCCTTGATTACTGTGCTACTCTGATATCATTACTAGACGGTAATTCTATCTATATTCTACAAAATTTACAAAACAGAGGAATGAGCTTGGTGTTGAAATGCTATAAAAATACTCTTATATTATCAGTGATTAATATTCAGAATTGGATGACAGTAAAAGATAGATTACAATATTTTTCTTATATTCATATTTAAAGTACTCACTGGTTAAGCACCAAATTTCTTCAATGAGTTCATTACATATAACCATCAAATACACTAATATGATAAAAAAGGAAGAGATGCCTTGGTTGTCCCACGAACTAACCTTGCAGGAACGATGATTTCTATTTTTCACAGAGGACTCTTGGACTATAACAAGCTTCCTAATGAAATTACTTGAAGTAACATCCTTCAACTCTTCAAACGCTCCTTATCTCAGTATCTATGGGCACAATATTATTCCAATTGAGTTGTTCATTATTCTTCTCTTTATTCTTCTCTTCATCATTTACTACTGCTTTGTTTTATACACTATATTCTACTATTATATAAGTCTTGTATATTTCAGTTTTTTGTATTTTGTTTAATAGTAACTAATATATTTGTATAATATTTATGTATATCAGGATATCTGTTTCAAATAAATCTATTTCCATTTCTATTACGTAGGGTATAAAGAATCCACTTTCAGTTATTCATTATGAAAAAGTTATTGTGATATCAAAACATGTGATATTCATCAAAGATATTCATCACATAACAGCCGAATAAGTCAGAAAAAAGCTCACCTACCCGGTTAGACTAACACCCAACTTCAATATTTCATGGTGTTATTGAAGACAACGAAAGATTCATTGAAAAAAGCTTGTCCAATAGTCAACAAACTCTTCGCCTTTCTACACATGATGATGCCAGCTATTCGTATCGATGAACCTTTAATAACCTGAACCTGAATAAAATAAAGCTAAATTTCCATCCGTTTTCAGTAATCAAAACACGTCAATGTAGCTTCACATTATTGAATGCCAAAATGTGAATGTATTGATGGGTGAAATATTTTTACAGAAGTCACTTAATGGGTTTATCGACTTGTTTTATCGTTTGTATAACAAGATTCATATATTATTGGAAAAAAATCTCGTCAAAGCTATTTGTGACTGAAATGTTCATCGTATCGTAAAATTAGCTTAGCAAAATTTTACTGCTGCGATAAATCGCCAACTGTTTCTCGGCATACCGGATATAATACGATTTCTCGTTACTTACGATCCCTGAAAAAACCTGCATCTCTTACCAGGAAACTCACCTTTATGAAATGAATTCACAACGCTCCAAAACGACCGATGGGAAAAAGTAACAAATTTTATCTCAACGCAACTTTCAACATTGAGGTTACTTACGCTTTAATAAAGTCAAGAATCAAAGTGCTGATGGAAGCGCATAAATTCAACAAGAGCTCTTTGGTGCCGACTAGATACGCGTATTCTTTGCAAAAAAGTGTATATTAAGGAATACTGAGTGCTCGTTAGGCGTGAATCTAATTTCACATAACTTTTTCCGTTAAGTCCCGAAATACTGGGGAAAAGGATGACATCAGTTTTCTCAATATGTGATGAGCCCTAGTGATAGGGTACGAGATCGTAAATACGCTGAAAATTCTTACAGAATATTCTTTAGAGAATGCTTTCCTCTTGGTATATTTGGAAAGTAGGACTTAGGCGTGTTATGCTTCCGTTTGAAAGGAGTTGCCCTCTAGATACATTTACCGTATGGTAATTAATTTTCCCATTCACTTTTGATTTTAGATAATTATTCATACATTTTTGCATCTACTTTTTCATTTGTTTTTTTGAAATTCTCCTTATACATTTTCTCTCACAGAAAACATATTACTGCAAAAAGTCACTAAATGACTTTTCATGGAAAAATCAACTGTCTGCATCGTACAGTATCATTTGAGTGTATCTTTCAGTTTTGATATTCACTAACTGCGTTAATATATCAATAAGCGTTTTCTGTATATGCTGAAAGTCACCAACAATATAAAAAGTAAAAAGTGTTATGCGAAAAATATTCAAGTAACTTAATGACTTTTCGTATTGATGTGTTACATACGTGTTCAATTGTGCAATTATGCCGGTAGCTCACATAAATTGGGTACCAGTGGATGAAAGTGACACCAGTACTTGTGTCCGTAGTGAGGAAGAAAAGTAAAATTTTCTGGAAGGCATAAACACACCACCAAAAACAAAACGTTGCCAATGGACGCAGGCGAATCCATCCAATTGACAGAAAAATACTGAAAAAAAAAAATGTACAATTGCATGCCATACAAAACAAAGACAAAATGTATGCCTGCTAAAAGTCCCAAGCTAGTGAACTGTGGAACTTGTAGATACAAATGTAGCAGTATCTTTGATGAAGAAAACAGACATTACATTTGAAAAAACTTAGGTGGCTCTCTCCACTTATTCAAGACAAAAGTATTTTATTGTCAAATTTGTAGATAAAAAACCACCAGCAAGATCTGGAGCAAACGTGCCGCTGGCTAAACATCGAAAGTGTAGCAGAGCATATTATTCTATGGAAGATAAAGAAAAAACGCAGAGTCTGCCAAAAATTTTTAAAAAAAACATTGAGTATAAGTAAGGGTCCAATAAATGAAGCCTTTGAAGGTTGTTGGGGTGGCGTTTTCACATCGAATGATAAAAGGGGCAGGAAGGCCCCTTTCAATAAGACCAAATACGAAGATTTTGTCTTTGTAATACAGCATGTCGACATGTTTCCTGTAACCCACTCCCTGTAACCCACAATAGCCCACTCGATGTACCGCAAAATATTCGGCACATCATTAAATTTGTCATTTTCCGTTCCAAAAAAAGATCGAAGGTAGATACACTCGATGATCAACTTGAGTCTACTCATAAGAAACATATGGATAGAAAAAATGAAGGTCATCTGGCCAAGGAGGAAGATAAAGTCAGATCAGATGAAGATTCCACATTCATGTCTGCTACATTTTTTTTCAAAGCGTGCTTCAAATACCATCTGGTGCAGAATCTCTGTTATACTGTTGTAGAAAACTTTGTATCTACAACTTATGTAAATACGAATCCAAACAACTAAATGAGGCCCATTGCTTATTATTTATTTATTCATTTCATCCTAACAGGCCTCACGGCCTCATTACAAGGATGACTTGCAAGAAATATACATGAATATACAGCACTTGAAATTATATGTTATATAGAACAATATAATATAATGTGGGGATGTATTATTATCTAACAACGAGCAGTACTTATTACAACTCACAACAAGAAAAATAAAATAAAAAATAACAAAAAAACTAATTGCTAAACTGATAAATTCTCAACATGTTATAGACATATTCCAGTCAATATCTTGTGACCAATTTATGCCGTTTGCCCGACGGAGCATGATTAAGAGGGGGGATGTGGAAGTAACATTCACGAAGGGAGTCTTGAACTTAAGGATAGTACGCGTAGGTCTGGGAGGTACATTAATTGGTAATAGTGACAATTCTGCGGAGTTTATATTGTTAATAATGATTTATATATATAAAAATTAGTGCAAAGATTTTTCGCCTAGAGTCTAAGGAAGGTATATCAAATTGAGTTCTCAATTGTTGTAATCCGGTTTACTACGATATTTCTTATAATATAGGTACCTTAGAAATTTGTTCTGTATTTTTTCCAGTTCCTGTAAAGTTGTTTGGTATTCTCCATTCCAAATTACATTCCGTATTCGAGTTTAGATCTCACTAGCGTAAAATAGAGTACTTTTATGGAATCTATGTTACTAAAAAGAGAAGTCTGTCTTAAAATGAATCCTAAAGTTCGATTCGCGATATTTCTCATATGTTCAATGTGTTTCTCAAATGATAATTTGCAATCGTAGGTTATTCCTAAGTCTTTGCATTCATGCACTCTTTTTAGCGATACGTTATTCATGCTGTAGTCAAAAGAAATGGGATCCTTTTGGCGGGTAATTGTCATAACTTGGCATTTTTTTAGGTTGAAATCTAACTTACATCGAACACTCCAAACCAATAAACTATTCAAATCTTTCTGTAGGGCGGAGCAATCTGTGACTAATCTGACCTGTTTGAAAATTTTCACATCATCGGCAAAAAGCAGACATTTTGAGTGCTCGATATAATCTGGAAAGTCATTAATGAATAACAAAAACAACAAGGGCCCCAAATTTTATTCTTGGGGTACCTCTGAAGAAGCATGGAATTTGCCTGAGGTATTTCCATCATGCCTAACCACAAAATATCAATCCTGAAAATAGCTCATGATATTGTCGGATAGTCCAAATCGATATAACTTTCGCAGCAAAACACCATGGTCCACCCTGTCGAAGGCCATGCTGAAATTCATAAATATTGTGTCCATTTGAACATTATTTTCTAAGGAGTTATTTGCTTCGTTGGTATATAATAGCAGATTTGTGTTGACAGATATGTTAGGCATAAACCCGCGCTGTTGCGCGGGTTTATGTTCAAATAGTTTGGAAGGAGCAGACATACTAGATATCGGTCTGTAATTTTTTATATCACGTTTGTTTTGTGTTTTATAAACTGGTGTGCAAATTGAAGTTTTCCATTGCGTCGGAAAGTTAGCATTGTGGATTATAATATTAAATATGTGGAGCAGTTCATGGCAACCCTTCACTATATACGGCGGT
>WOGO01007964.1:0-10870 GCA_015342085.1 Leptinotarsa defecta
TCATTCCTCTTCTTAAGTTGGAGCGAACAACAAAATATCACTCCATCTAGTGGACGAGGTTTCAACCAACTGCAGTTTGTACAGTTGGTTAGTACCTCGTTAGTATCCAACGCCCTTCGTGGTATTAGCCAAGGGAGTGGTTTTTTTCTGATAGGCGTCAGTCCATTCAACCTACTGTGTAGGTATATCTGAGACTGGCTTGAACGTTTAAAGCTCATTTCTTTAGGTATGTAATTCGTTTGAATATTCTCTACTTTCCTGATGCTTCTTCACACTAAATATTTGTTGATGTTACCCAAACCTTTCTAGAAACAAGTCATTTGAATAGCTGGATTATTTATTAATTAAATCAGTATGGCGCCAAGGTACTTCTAATAATAATTGAATCAAATAATCATATAAGGAAGTATTCATATTGATCATAAGTTTTTGAAATACCTAGTCATAATAATCATATTCTATTGACTTTCAGGTTCCTTTGCTGAAATCCACGCCTACTCCCCAATTTTACGTTGGAGGTGAGTATTTTGAAGCTATATTTTTTTGATGTGAAAACTGGTTTTATTTATTACCACTTTATCAACCTGATTCGACATCCAATTTCAATTATTATATTGAGATAACTTTCACACAATATCAATACCTGCATCATCGAACGAAATAGATGTAATAAATTTCCAGAAGTGGTTGAATTTATTTGGACTCTGAAATATATTAGCCGATGATACAGGTATTGATGTTGGAGAAATGTATTCTCAATATCTTCCAAATCATTTGATAAGTAGTAGTGGACCTCACAGTGGACTGCAAGACCGCCGGACTTCAACCCGGTTGACTATTGATTTTGCAAACAACAGAAGCAGAGCACATTATAGTTTTGGTGTGAATGTTGCTGAAATTACTCATGACAATAAATGAAAATGTTCACAATGTATTAGGTTCTTACGAAAGTTTTATCCGTTTTGATGTCATGTGATTTTTTAGCTCTATATCTCAATATATATTCATTCTACTGTGTCGTGGTACATACTCATCAATAAAGAATGTCGTACTCTATACATCGATGCTGGTAATTTTTTCCAATTTTCAATTTTTTGCCACTTTTTGATGCCGTGAAGCGATTTTAGGATTTTTGTTAACAAATTCAAATTGAACAATCTCGAAAAGTGGAAGTCACACGATTTGAACGATTGACAGAAATTGTCGCGTTACGAGATCTGTTCTACTCTGCTATTGCGCAATCAAAACGACGTCAAGTGTGATGAAAATTAGCACCTCTATGACAACAGGAGGCGTTCAGGACAATGGTTGGACACCGATGAGCAATTCAGGAACACCCCTAAGACGAAACTCACCAAAAAGAACATGCTTATTATATGGTAGTCAACGGCTGGTGTGATACACTATATTTTTTTGCAACCGGGCCAAACCATCAGAATCCTATTGTGAGGAAATCGATGATATATACCAAAAATTGCGTCATCAGCAGCCTGCAATGGTCAACAGAAAAGGTCCGATCCCGCTACACGAAAACGCCAGTCAGCACGTTTCACAAATCAGCATCCGATAAGTAAACGAATTGAGCATCAAAGTTTTGCTTCATCCACCATACTCCCCAGACCTATTGCCAACCGACTACCATCTTTTCAAGCGTTTCGATAACTTTTTCAGCGTGAAACCTTCGCCAAATAGGACCAAGCATAAACTACCTTCGTCGACTTAATCAAATCCTGAGCACATACTTTTTATGTTGACGGAATTCATCTACATGTGTTACGTTGGTAAAAGTAAACTCATTATTTGTGCTTATTTCGATTGAATTGAAGGAGCATTCACTGAGATATTACAGTTCAAAGTAAACTGATGAGAACGGACAAAACTTTTGAATAGAATAGAATTTATTTCTAATACGCGTTCCATAATAACAGTGCTTTCCTCAGTTGAACTGATACTCTACTTCATAATGTGCAATATATGCGAATTACTGACTTGAATAATAGAGATTTTTAATTGGTAAACAGGTAGTTAGTTACGAAGACAAGTTGTCAGCAGGTTAGGTTAGGTCCAACCCTCAAGCCGCAAGGGTTTAGTGTGGCTCACACCTATTCACCTTCGACCAAATGAACCCAGCTTCTTAACGAATACTATTAATTTGTATGGTGAGTGGTCTTTCAGGTCAAATGGTAAGAGTACGGCTCTGCCGATCTTCAAAAACCTGATTCGGTCCCCAGCGGGACAGACACAAAGTATGTGCTTTGCTGTTTTCAAACAGAGGCGACACACACTGTCTTCCGACAGTCCGAGACTCTGCATATGATTTTTCAAATGACAGTGACCTGCAAAAGCCTGTTAGACATCGAAGTTCATCCCTACTGAAGTCCAACAACTGTTTGGTATCAAGCTTCGAAGGGTGAATAAACACTTTGGAGTAAGCCAATCCTGAAAGATTCTGCCAGAAGTTCATAAATCTTGCCATCCAGGTGTTCAATCTTTATTTGGTTTGAAGCTATGCCAATAACAGGTTCTGGTCGTATGAGAGTCAGCAGCCTCATTACCTTCCAGGCTACTAATTCAGACCAGACACATTTGTTGAGTCTTTCTATTGAGGAAAGTCGATTTTGGCAATTGGCTACGTTGCTCGGTAGGAGCCAATAGCTTCCAATGACGTTTGACTGTCCGAAAATATTTTTTGATTGACTTGTGTATGAGGTTAGTTGGTTGTGTGCTATTGTTTCGTCTCTGTGGAGTGATCATTATTTTTTCCCGCTTTTAGTCGCTTTCCCCGAAGCTCTGACACAGCCTGGAAGGCGCGCCAGCATTATCTACCAATGACCAGTCCCCACACAGAAGGCTAAGTGATCATTGGTACGAGAATCATGTGCCTTAACCAAGAACAGTGAGCCAAGAATGATAACCTCGTATACTTGTCTGACTAAGATTCCTGTCTGAGTGTGCAGCAAGCCGGTATTATCTTGTGCTTTAAAAGTACGAAAGGGAATAATCAGAACAACCATCTTGACAAAGTGGTCTGGATAAGTTCTGCGGAGTTCGAAGAGAAAATATTGATATTTTATCAGTTTTTTCTCTTCTTTCCAGACGATATTTGTCTCGCCAGGAGCTGAAAACTCTTCAACAAATATCGTCTTGCTCTGGTCGTCGAGAAAGACTTCATGAGGCTCGTTAGCTTGTATGAGCCTAAGGGAGGTGAATGAACAGTTCTAATAAGTTATCATTATTGTTTCCTTATTATTACTTACTATTGTATCGGATGTTGAATGTGTCCTGATGAATTTACATTACGCATATTTTTTTCAGGATCTCCTGAGATAGATGTTGTCTTCCCTGAGGAAGACGAATCGAGTGTTATCCTTCCTAAAATAGATGGTATCCCACCTTGTGCAAATGGGTCCACCTTCTGTGAGAACTTCGTCCCGTACCCAAAGGAGAAAGTGAAAGAAATAGTGGAGAAGTATAATGTTTTCAAAGAATTTTTTGGGGTGGACGAACCGCCAGAAGAATTTGAGACACGGGACGACAGTCAAACACAATTTGTTTGTTCTTCGATGAAATATACGGTATTTCCGGTTCTAGCGAAAAACACGAGAAGCGAATTCAAATTCATTGTAAATAATAAAGAGGAAGGATATGCACAGGGTGTGCAAGTTGAAATCTGCAGCAGGTGAGTTCAAATAAAAAAAAGTTCAGTATGTAATTCGAAAGTCAACTTATTACAACTAATTTTAACTTTTAAAATAAGTATTGTAATCGAGTGGAATACTAACACTTGTAACTTCGATGCTTATTTGAACATCCCAAATTATTCTTTCAGTCTTCCCCTAACATATCCGTCTTGAAACTCAATGCACCCATATTTATAGTCAAGTTGAACATTCCACTGTACGATTAAACGTTAGTATATTTTTACGACATCTTCGGGACATTCTGGATAAACAAATGTACCAGTCCTTCTCAAAACAGGACGATGCGAAAACTACGAAGAAGATTTGCAGGTCTTATATCAATAGTCATATATAGCCATATCTATAGTCAAGATGAACATTCTAGTATACGAGTAAAGGTTGGGGTATTTTCACGACATCTCCGGGACATTCGGGATAAACGAATGTGGAACGGTCCATCCCAAAAGAGGACGTTGCGGGGACTACCGAGAGGATTTGCAGCTCTTATATTCAGTGTCTTATATAGTCATACCTATAGTCAAGGTTCAAATTCCACTATATGAGTGAGCGTTAGTGTATTTTCACATCTCTTGGACATTCGGGATAAACACATGTGCGATGGTCCATCTCAAAAGAGGACGATGCGGGGACTACAAAGATGATTTGCAGCTCTTATTATTAATAGTCATATATAGACATATTCATAGTCATGATGAACATTCCAGTATACGAGTAAACGTTAGGGTATTTTCACGACATCTCCGATACATTCGGGATAAACAAAAAGAGGACGATGCGAAGATTTCAGAGAGGATTTGCAGCTCTTAGATAAGGTGGAACAACGTCACTCGCAAGAAATTACAGCAGTGAAGAACTCTCTTCGTGGCAACTATAACACAAACTCCAATAGATCTGGTCATCACAACTCATTGTACTCGTTTAGAGTACATCCATAGATGATTGCCTCCTAAATCGTCCGTTCCAGGGCTGTACTTTCCCTAACAAAAGGGAGGCAGTGGACTTTTGCGTTTAGAGTATTTACATGACAGAGTGGTACTGGATAGAGCTCGTTAAGTCATCAGGAGTTCGGATTCGTTTTTCTTCATGGAGCATTTTTCTTTAGGGCAGCTGATCAAGCGGCTTATGAACTTGGTTTAGTTTTCGACACTGACCGAGATCTTCCAGACAGAAGGTGCAGGGTCTGGCGCGAGGCGCCTGTTTTCAACTCCTAGCGAGACTAATATCGTCCGAAAGTGGAGGAAGTTCGAATAAAATCAGGATTTTCTCTTCGAGCTTCGCAGACTTTATCCAGACCACTCTGTCAAGATGGCTTGCCGCACTAAGACAGAAATCTCAGCCGAACAAATGCATTTTTGGTTCATAGCTCTAACTCACGGCACATGATTCTTGGACCCAGTGATCACTTGCCGCACGATGTGAGAAGTGATCATAGGTTCATAATGCTGGCGCTTTCTCTCGAATGTGTTGGGGCTGAGGCGAATAGAGTCCGACCAGCACAACATTGAGAAAAAGTTATATATTTATTAATTTTCCCCAAAATATAAGATACATATAGGAATAGTCAACAATAAATACTAAAGGCTGACTATTATTACTGACTATTATCAGTCAGTAAACCTTCAGACGAAATTCAGATAACAGTACATGGATAGATTCACAAATTTCCTGTGGAATCTAATCGAAAATGTGTTGCTTCAGTACGTGAGGTCTGTTAGACGAAACAACATATCAACAGCGAGGAACATGAAAGTCTGTACAATGCCGTGTATTATAATAATGCATTTCCATGATAGTAATGAACTTATATCTATTTGCAAACACTTACACACACATTTAGAAAATTGGTCTGCAGGAATCTCTGCTAGAAGTATTAGTAATAGTCCTTAATATACATTTTTGCACAATAAGTATATCAGGTGATCGTGAGAACAACCCCCCACCAACCACTCCATAACGGGAACAGAGGCAACTTGAGAATGATACAGAATTAGTAGGTGTTCTCGTCTCAAGACAAATTTCTGAATATGAAGCAGATATAAATTCAGTTGAGAAATTAGATTGAAACAATGTTTCTTCCAATTTAAATCTTCATTGACAATTAACTTTATCACCAATATGAATATTCGAGATTGGGCATTATTTCTGGTATCCGTGAAATTGAATTGTGTTTTCTTGATGTTGAAGTGGATAGAATTGAAATTACACTGAAGTTATTAATTATAAATGTGAAATAATCACAACTGTTGTTGTTTTTCTATCAGTGTTTCGAATTTCATCAAATTATTCTTCAGGAATCTTTCAAAATGAGTTTGCATAACATGCCCCCATAAACTTATGACTGTTTTCCTTTCATTATAAGAAATGGTAATGAATTCTCGGCATACAAACCAGAAAAACACTAATAACCAAATATTCGAGACCAATAACACAAAACTGACATCAAACAAACGAGGTTTTATTTATAATTTTGAAAAAGTAATACATGTTTATATTGATGTAAGAAAGAATGAGGATAGTGAAAATGATTCATTTCGGTATTTCAGTGATCAAATTGAAAGAGCTTTGCAGTATTGAAGCCAGCGCAAATCCTTCTAGTGTTGACACTGTCGTGTTTGAGGATATCATGCCGCTCAAAAAACTTTTAGGTTGAATATGGTTGATTATCTAGAATAGCCGAATGTTCGAAATCAAAAATGTGTCCATGCTCTTCTGTATATTCAAATCAAGCTTCTGAGTTGTTCTTATTCAGTTCCTCAAAATCCATTATGTGTTCTGAAACTTGTATTTTGTATATAACATCCGGTTGGGCTAACACATCTTTTGGATAGTTTCCATAGTTCAATTTATACACTCTGTGGAATTAAAAAACTTGCTTTGATTCAGTTTTTGCTTTGAGAAAAAACAATTTGTAACTGTTTTCACTTTTGATGAAGCCACTTTAATTTTTTCATTATTAGGTAACAAGCCAAGTTTTTCAGATACATCTACCACATAAAGTATTTCATGAAATGTTGTGTCGTATATAAATATCACAACAACTTCTTCCCATAAATATACCATTGAAATATATCTGGAGATGGAATTTGCTGGATTATAAAAGCCGCAGTTCCAACAGAAAAGAAGAAGAAGGGTCAACGGAATGTAAAATCAGGAGTCAGCATTTGCATGGACCTTCGCCATCCACCATTGTTATTGTTGAACAACCTGGTAAGACTGCGAAGTAATAGAAACGACTTAGCAAAATTTTGGACCGATCAGAAGTGAACATCTGCATGTGAACTCCAACATCGTCCCTCAGCTCAACAGCTCACCGTCATCCCCAGCATCATCTGAAATTATAAATACTAGTGAACAAGAAGCTCGTTATACAGTCGTTGCTGGGACTTTGGAAATATAATTTTCGTCATCACAGTCAACGCACATACCACTGATGATGTCTGCGGCAGTAGCGGAAGAAACTTTTTTGGTACTTCAGGTTCCATTCGACCATGGCCTACCAGTCCGAACTTTGTTAATTTGGTTATATATTATTGTTTATGAGTGATGAGTTGTGTTTCTTTGCCTTCTGTGTAGATTTTATGTGCAGTATTTACGGATATTTGAAAGAAATCGGCACATCACATAACATCCAAACAAGGTTGAATCACCTCAAATCATTACGGCGTTACCTCTAAAAAGGTTCCTTCGAGTTTAAGGCCTGGGTTAGGGGTTGTTTCAGTTTTGTTTAAAACTTTTTGAAAAAAATCATTGTGATTTTCTACTTCTCCATCACTGAACACAAAATGAAGAAACTTCTGGAAAACTGATCTCTCCTGAAACATTTCTCTTCGATTTCGTATCTATCCACCATTTGCTGAATTTTTTTATGAAAAATTGAACTGTGACCTTATGATACCTAGCTTTTTACCATAGAGTCGTAAATTTCAACAAGGATTCTTTTACTACCTATTGCGGGTCGAAGTTGTTGAGTTTTGTAAAAACTTAGACAGCAAAACCCCTTATATTTTTTTTGTGGTAGAAGTCACAAAGATCTACATACAATGTACTTGAATCGGTATTCATTTAAAGAACCAAGAACGAACTATACTATAATTCCAAAATAGTTGGCACTAAATTCTCAGAAATGACAGACGTTTTTGCCTTAATATGTCTCTTGCAGTGGCGTATGGAAATCATATCAAACAGATGAGGAAACATGTTGATAAAATATATAGAATCACCACATTGATAAGTGTTTTCGTTTAAATGCACTGATATTTCTGAGAATTTAGTGCCTACTATTATGGAATTGTATTATAGGCGACATTATGTTGATATTTTCCACATGAAAATCATTAAACAGGGTGTAACTGAATAAGTGTAAAACATTTAAGGAGGTGATTCCTCATCGAGATAGGATAAAATTTTTATAACAATTTTATTAACAAGCACTGAAAAAGTTACAATATTGAAATTGACCGCATAAATGCGAACTGGATTTATTGTTATTTTGTAATTAGTACCTGCATTAAACGATTGAAGGGTAATAAACAAAACTAATTTATTAATAAAAAAACACAACATGTAGAAATCATAGTAAATGTTCAATATGTCTACCTTCAGACATTACGCATGCATCTAGACGTCGGCGCATTGAGCCGACGTCATTTATTATAATGTTTAGAACATTTCCACCATCTTTGAGCTCGATGATTTGACCGGATAATAAGTGATTATAGCCTAATTGTTTTGTACCTACTGTCACTTTCCTTCTGTTGATTTATTTCGAAATATTATTTCATACTTTTGAGTTAGTTCTTTTATAAATTCGATTTGAGTTTTTGATTTATTTCCATACAGAAAATCTTCCGTAATATTGGGCAACTCTATCTGTAGAAAACAATACACGAATAAGGTCGGCAAATAAAACAAAATATCTTGGAAAAGTTAGAGATATACATCTGAAATGGAACCATCACATCAACTTTCTACTGAAAATACTTCGATTTATTCTTTTTAAAATTCGGACAGTTGAATGATATTCTTGACCTGAAACAAAAAAGGATAATATATTACAGTCTTGTGGAAAGTCATAAAGTCATTCAGAAACGATTTTTGAAATGGCTGCTATTAACAGCTCGAGATATCCCATATTATAAAGAATTACTAGATGTAGAACAATTGTATTACAAAAACTGTAATATGAGACAACATAAACACCAAAATCATTTAGTGACACTTACCCATGACTATAGTACTAGGCATCGCAAGAAGTTCCAATGTCTCCGTGTGCATAAATCGGTGGGCCAGAAATGTCATCAGTATTTAGGTCCAAAACTATAAAACAGCTTACCTTCGAATATTCAACGGATCCGTAATATCAACCAATTCAGAAGTAAACTAGTCAGATTCATAAAGAACTCACCTAGATACTGTGCCCATAATTTAATTTAATTCAATAACATAAAACAAAAGATAAGAAACAGTTTTAAATCATGAAATTTGAATCTCACACTACTAAAATATGAACTTAGCCTTCTCTGCCTTGCTCTAATATTGTAAATTCTGTCAATATTGTAAATTCTGTCAACATTTGTATCTCCTTAGTTAATCAATACCTTTGTATAATGTGTAAAACTTTAATGTTTGTTATACTCACAAATAAGTGTGAACTTCTGTGAGCTGTCTGTATGTGTTTGTTTCTTAATTTTTTTGTAATATTTGATTTTGTCTATTAGTACGGTAATGTATGACCCTCAGTGAATTTCCAATTTATTAATCATTACCTTCAAGATGTTAATTCTATTTTGTATGCAACATAGATGAATAAATATTATTATTATTTATTGGTTCATGCAATCGAATTTTCACAACTTTGAAATGTACAACAATGAATACACCATTACTACAAGAGAGTGTTTTTTAAATTTATTAAAGACAACTCCTGACTGCACCATATTTGATTTTTCTCTGTGAGATTACTTGGAGAAAGTGTTTGCATTGGATGATAACATAATTCATATAAAGCTCATAACTTAATTTGTAGTGTAATAATTGTGCAACTCTAAGAGACGGCCCTGTATACTCAGAGATTTATTCAGGGAACTCGATAAGTATATCTCTAGTCATAATCCAGTTACAATTCACTTTTTCCGTATTATTATTATTATTATTGGAATCGGTCACTTCAAAGCCTTTTGTTGCCTGAAAAATCTGAATTTCTTACTGGTTTGAACGACTCCTACTCCTTTCGACCGTATAGAGTTATAACGTATCGAAGAAGTGAAGAATGTTTCCTCAATTGCAGTGTTCTGTCTTGTAGGCCGGAACAGCTGTACAAGCCAAACACGATTAACGAAGATAAATCTAATGGTGAAACCTTGTTAAGAGTGGCGTAAATGGCAACCCAGAGAGCTGTAGATTTAACACGGCCAGCACTGCTAGCTCGTAAACCAGCTGACTTATTAGACAATTTCTGTCATGACTTAAATTACGTGATATTTTTCAGACAGAATTTGTTTTGGCTTCCACTTTTCTAAGATTAGCTGATGAATGGTACTGCAGAGAGCGCTGTTCGGAGAAGAGATGTTGTGACATGGTTGGAGAGGGTTTATAGTCTGTTTATTTTTACAGGGTAATAACAAAACTATTTTATGGAATACGAGTTTTCTACTTTTACGTAGGTATTACTTTTCCAGCAACTTGAAACTTCCAATTCAGTAACGGCAAAATTAATAAATGAATTTTTAAGTAGAAATGCTAGGGATGAACAAGGTTCTTGTTATGGATGCACAACATTCTTTCATTACTCTCGATTTGATTTCCGAGATGAATTTTCATTTCTTGAAAACCTCAGTCAACTGTATTTATTCAGAAAAAAAGACTAATCAATACAGTTTATTGGATAATTTTCCCTATAAATGGATTTCACAAAAACCGCAAACGTGTTTCGCTATACAATAACTTCCTCAAGCGTAAATTAAAAGTTACTTCTAAATTACATTTATTTTACACTCTAACATATTACCTACCGTCAACCGGAGTTATATCGGACGATGTGGTTGTATTTTAAATTGCGCGCGCTACAGATGTTGGGTGACAGTTCGGTTACTAAACAAAAATATCCCTAGATTAACGGATAAACTACCAGTCGTACATGTGTTTCGCAATCGATCAGAAAATCAAGGTAA